>JAUBNY010000635.1:102188-112538 GCA_032275445.1 Crypturellus soui | reverse complement strand
TATTAAGTATGACTATAGTCACTCAAGCTCCACCTGAATGAAAAGAAAAGTATAAAAGGTGAACTAAGGATGAGAAGCTGGGAGGAGAAGATTCCATCGTAACTCCTGGGTCAGTCGACGGGCTGAACCTCCTTTCCCCACCTCGGGTCAGGACGCTGCCTGAGGAGACTGGAGACTGAGAGCCCTCTCCCATCTTCTGGGGTGAGTGATGATGGCACATTTGTACATCAGGGCTGGCTAAAACCCCATGCTGAAGTAGAGAATTTCCTGTACTGACATCTGAAACCTGCTTTGTAAATGTTGCATTTGAATAAACCATGCTGTTTGTGAACTCGACTACTTGTTTAGGGGGCGAGCGATCGGACCTACAGCTAACAGGCTGTTCGTGAATCCAGTACTGCCAGAGTTGAGCTTATAGTTGATCACACTATTTGGGAACTCGATTCGCTCCTAGGAAGGCGATTGGACCTACAGTCCATAGACTGTGAATCCAATACTGACTTGATATCTCCTTTCCCCCCTGCCACCACTACAGCTTTCAAACTGCAACATTTTTTGACACTAAGATTGTACCTACAGTTGTCTGTGCAGAATAATTTTCCAATGCATTGCATTAGATATAGGAACTTATCAAATATATGTATAGTTTGGGTCATTAAAGGACTCTGAAAGGAAATATAAAAGTCAGAATAAAAGCTCTTGTAAACGTGTAAACTTATACTGACATAGAGTTCCTGTTTTGCTCAAATATTCTGTGTAAATATATCATTTTGATTATAGTCCACTGATTACAGTAAATTTCTATTATAACAAGTTTTATATCTATAGAAGCATGTTTTGTACTTGTATAGAGCATTTTGCATCCCAGGCGCTCACAGTGATTTGCAAACCAGACTAATACAGTCTATATTTGTTTCCTCAGATCTGCACACCTATGCCATTAAAAAGGATATGTATTTAATATTTTTAATAAGCTATATACATTAGAGAGAAAAATAAATTCACAATAGAGAGGTGAAGTGACTTATTCAAAGTCACACATATGTCTTATTATAATTATTTATTTTCAAAAGTGTAACTTTCTAAGAAATATGGCAATGTTACAGCAGGCTTATATTTGCACATGTTTTTTGTGGATGGATTTTTTCTTGCTAAAAGAGTACATTTATGAAAAACAAATTAGAAGACTGTATTATAGCCTGTACTTATTTAGTTGAGTTGTAGCACTGCAAGATACCAGTTCTTAAATTTCCAGTGGTATGCAGGTTTGCAATACTATCTAATAAGCATTATGAGGAAATTCAAAAGAGATTTTTGTAAGAGTGTTTTTAAATTCTTTGCATAAAATCAAGAATGGTAAATAAAGTTTAAATAAACATCTGTAAAATCATTTTGTTATTTATGTAGAAAAGCATGTGATTAAAATTTAAGTTCCTGTAGGTCATTAACTTCCTGCATAGAGTTTCTGAGATAACTAATGCATAGTCTATTTGACCACTGAAATCTGTGATTTCTTAGAACTTGCAAAAAGGAGTATGTTCATTCTAAAAGCAAAATTAGGCTACCTGTGAAGTACAAAAATTTCCTAGGATGTCGATTCCAAGTAAACCTCTTCTGCTCTACCATTCTTTGGAGAATTTGGACAAATGATTTGGATAATGCCTAAGACTGATTGCATGTACTATTAGTCTGATTTGTCTTATCAATTTGCCAGCTTAGTAGCTTGTATAATTTTATTAAATATGCCATATCTGATATTTATTCACGTTACTTTGGTACGAATGTATGACTGCCCCTTGAAGGACCTTCAGCTGTATAAGTCTTAAGGCCAATAAATCACTATAAATCTCTTGTTAAAATAAAATGTAGATCTCATGGTAACTTCTGAATGGTTAGAAGTCACTTAGAATGAAACTACAAGATCTTTTGACTGTAAGAGTCTTTTACTTTGATAAATCCTTTCTCTTTTTCTGAATTCTGGTATCCCAGCATCAACAGTCCTTTTATTTTGCTTTGAATTCCTTTGCTCAGAACTTACCTTCTTCCATCAAACTTATTTCTTCAGAAGCCTTAGATCATAGATTACATATGTAAACAGATAAAAAGAAAATCAAATTATATTGTTTGGGATACAATCCCAAATTGAGCATCTGACATACAATGCAAGTCAACTAACTAGAGAGAGCTACAAATTCTCTATGGAAACTCCTCAAAACCTGCAAAGCCAATGGTCTAAACCAACACAGATTCTAGCCAGACAGAGAAAAAAAAATCCACGCATTTGTTCTAACATGGAATTAATATTAATGTGGTTTTTTAAAAATCAAATCAAATTTAGAGTGGTAGGAAGGTAGGAAGTGGTCTTTAGCCATAGCAGCTCTGTATCAGAAATGAACAAATTGTCAGTGTGGCTGCTTGGGAGCATATTGACCAGACAGCAACGTTCCTCTGCATTCCATTTACTGCCAGTAGAACAAGGAGTTCTGGCAGTTAACTCAGAAATGGATTAGTGCAGCAAGGCTTTAGAAAAGTCACATACCTGGAGTGACATCAATTTCACTCCCCAGCTGTATCTGAGTGTGAGGCATTTTGTGCGAAGTCGTGGCATTATGGCTCCGTCTCTTAGGAAGAAGGCCTCATAGCTGAATCATGGAACTAGTGCTGTGACTCTCTGCCGCTGCTACTGAAAGTGCAAAACGCGGTAGGGAAAAAAGGCGGGGAAACACTTTTATAGTGATTTCTGAAAGAGTGAATGAGATCTTGTGGAAACATTTTTTTGTTTTTGTTCTCTAATCCTGCATGGCAACCATCGAAAAATCCGGAAAAAAATATGTCAGAATTGCTAGAAATAATAATCTTAATAAAACTGGTGTGCATTTTCAAGATAATAACAATATTAAAACCTAACAAAAGAATATTAAGATCATATAAAACAATATTATTTATGTTTACATAATATTATTATATAAGATAACAATGTTATAAAATAATAAATATTTTTGAAAGCACTAGAGATAAAATATGAAAATTTTACTTTAAGGAACTTTCTTTGAATTGCCATATGCATAGCTTGAAACAAAAATAACACTGACATACAAAGACTAACCATCCTTTTTGTGGATATGGTTAAAAACCTCATCTTTGTAGTGTCAGATAATTGTTTTTGAATCATCACAAGGCAGTGCGGAAAGGAAAACTACCAGCTATAATTACTGACACAAAAGAACTTTGGCCAAAGTCTTCCATAAAATCCTGCTCTGGAAACCAGATACACCTAGGGTTAGAGGTAAATGCCAGTCTGGGATGGGAAACTCACTCAGAGATTTGGAAATAAAGCAATAATACTTCATGGTTAGTTTTCAGCACTGCAGAAGTCCTTTTGGGGAATTGTAAGTGCTGTTACCTAATGAATTAATCAATCATGTTGTGAAAGTACACAGACGGTGAGATGATAGATTTTGCAGGTCATACAGTTCTACTGAGTAAAAAGGAGATGATGGCAAAGGAACACATACTGCAAGGAGCTATCTGAAATAACAGGAAAATATGATAAAATGCTAATGATAAATTCTAAAACAGTTAAAGATATATTTTCAAATGCTTTTATTGTTTAGAAGAAATATCCTTAGAAACTCAAAATGAGAAATAGTTCTACTATTGTTCCATGGTCTTGAGTTTTAAATTAATTTAATAAATGAGACAATGGTATGGAGGTAGTTATGAATTATGCAGTGGAAGTATCCCTTCTATATACTGTAGTATAGATCTTCCTCAGCTGGAACCCTGTACTCATTTCTGATGATAGTTCTTTTTCAAAGTGATGTAGCAATATGAACTTCAGGTGATTTCCCTGCAGTACCTTGAAATCAAAAAATAGTCAGCTTAGACAAGAAAAAAATGAGAAAGAAGAATATAAAGTGATAACTGACATGATCTACTTTTAACTAGCCTTTTTTTGTAAGAGAGGATGGAGAGACAAACAGATCTTAAGCAACTCCATTTGAAATGAGAGAGTTATAAGTGAACAGAACACAGTTAATTCTGTGAAACTCTGACAAATAATACCACTGTCAAAAAGATGTTAGTCTTGAGAGAACATTCATCTTTGCATTAGAATAAATATATATAAGACACACTATGTCAATCACTAAAAATTAAAAGCTAGAAAAGAAGCTACCAGTGCATGAGTCATTTCCCCATTGTCAGAATTTTTACACTTTTGAAATATCTCATGCAGTTTGCTGACAGACATATGACACGGGGTCATATGGGATAGTAAAGTAGGATAGCAATTCTCGTGCTCAGAAAAGACTAGGCTGACACTGAACTGTTTCCATCACTAGCTGAAGTGATTAGCAGGGAATTGGTTGCTTGACAACCATGTTAGCCCCAGGTCATTTTCACACTATTTATGAGCCTATGTTCTATTTGCATCAGATTTATTAGCTATCCCTTTCAAAGGGAGGAAGGATGAGATAGGAAGCTGACTGCTGCAGATCTCCACAGATGAATAAGTCAAGACTGGCCTTGAAGAAAAAGAGGGAGGAGGCATGTGGAAAAATGGAGATTCAAAAATGAAGAAAAGACATTTCATACCTGAGAGGCTGAAGAGCGGCTATAAGCACAGACTGCCCTCAGAGCCACTCATTTCCCCCATTCCTGATCCATGAGCACATGGTGATCTGCAGTGTATCTATCCAGGTGTTTGGCCGTGTGAGGTCACTTGCGTTTTTGCATACAGCCTGGAGCTTTTCAGTTATCAGCTATCCCAGGCCTGTGTTGAAAATAACATTGGTCTTCAAGGAAAGGCAAATGAAAAACGAAAGGGATAAGAAAAGCAAGTGAGTAGGATGTGAAAAATAAGACTCTCTGTGCTCTATTTTTCATACCTGCGTTACTTTTCTTTTAATAAATACATAGATAATTGAATGTTGCAGTGCAATTTAGTAGTTGTATAACCAATTAAATCTTCAAAGCAGTGGGTCATAAGTAGGATGCAATTCTTAATATTTTTAATTTAAATGCTCTGGTAGCATTAGTATTTTTGTTACTGATCCTTACAGTGATAAAAATGTATTTAATAATATTTTTGAGATGTCTTTTCTTGATTTGTAGTTGCTTGCTGGGGTTTCTTGTTTTGTAGCTTTTTTTTTTCGGTTGCAGTGCACTGTTAGACTCCAGTGCCTGTATATGTGAAGCCTCTTTTTGCAGCAGTCAGCCATTGGTTAAGAATAGCTACATTATATTGTCATTAAATATTCATTAAAATGAGTTGTGGCAGCCTGTGAGAAGCATCCAATTAAGCGGTTCACTTTCTACACATAAGGCTACAAATGAGCAGTCTTCTTGCTTTTCAATAATGTATCACAGGCTACAGTTAGTACCTGTAAAATAATTGATAAGGCAAAAGTTATTTGTAAAATACATACTAGAAGTAGAAAAGTAGATTAGAGGGGATGATTTTGCCTTGGGACCTTCCTATGACTGTGGGAAAAGAACAGTGTTCTTTGATTTAATTTTTACACAGCCTGGGGAAAGCTGAAATGCCATATCTAATCATTAAATATTTTCTGTTTCTGACATGTATTATGTATCACCAAATCTTCAAAATCAGAGATGGAAAAAACATCATAGACTTTATTCACCTGAAGCCATCATAGAACAGTAAATATGGCTTGGCCGTGGGAAAGACTCGGTGAGTTTTTTTGATTTATCCAGTATACCTTGTTTTGTTGCCAGTGTGTTGACATGCCCACAGACTTGTTTCACAGTGTCTGTCTACACTACAGTGAGATAATCACTCGTAAGGAACCTCTTAGACCTAGGAGGCTTTTCCTCGGAGCAGCAGAACTGCTCAATATAAAACAACAGTAAAGCAAGAGGACCAAGGGTAGCCTTCTGCCAACATTTGTTTCTCCAGCCCCAGGAATGGCTGGAAAATAAGCTAGGCTTTTGTAAGAGTTGTATCCCAAGTTACATAACACATGCCCTTTTCCCAGCAGATATCAGGTTCAATTTTGCCTTGTATGTATCTCACCTTCTTCTACTTGCTGATAATTTCCTGCCTGTCTTGACTTATTGATATTAGTTTCAATTCACCACTTTGCTTAATTGCTGATTTCAATGCACTGTTTCAAAATGTACCTTCTGGTTATTATCAAACTCCTGTGTACAAGCAGGGCCTAAATTCCATGGGACATTGACGCAGTAGAGTGGAAACTTTTTGGCCATTTCATTTATATTTAAAACGTAGACTTTAATTGAATTAAACATGAAGCAAAGCACTACAAGCTGTACAATATTCTTTTTTTTCTTTAACCTGGGGGTGAAATTACAATTCATTTTGTTGTCCCTACAGTGCAACATTTAATGAGATATAGAACTTTGTACTGACTGTACTTTGATGTCAAAGGAAGAAACCTATGGATGTGGCAGTTAGCACAGGGTACCTGAGCTTGAAACTTTCAAAGGCAACAGAAAACAGGCTGACAAAGCCTACATTGCCATGATGGGGCATGTACTTTTGTGACACAGCTAAGGACTGGCTGCCATTGGAAAATAAAAATCTCATTCTTTCTCTTCCATCGCCAGCCCTGGGCTCCTGCACATCCCTTGTCACCATCCTGACATTCATCTAGTCCCAGTGGGGGAGCAGTGGGGAGCTAAATCACCACACAGCTAAACTTACAGGAAATAGGAAGAGTCTTCTACTAGCTTATATCTGAGGTAATCATAAGGATGAGGGAAGGAGGCAAAGCACACGGTTAGAGCAGTGGGTGAACTCTGCTTTCCAGGGGCTGGCTAGGTTCTGCCTTCTTGTATACCATTCAATAAATGGTCACACAAATGGTTAGAAGCTCTGCTGAGTTAGGTTGCAGATTTGACACTGTGAAGCAATAAAAGCTACTATTGGGTCTGTCGGAGACAGAGTTTCTGACTGGCTATAGGCTCAGCAAGTCAATAGTTTGAAACATATTTTCAATATTATTTCAATACTGCTGCTGTTTTAACTGCCCTGCAAGGTAAACCTCACTATAACATAATATTATGGTAGAAAGAGCTGAGTTTATACATGTTACTGATCACCCAACCACTACAATATCATGAAAAAAGAGGAAATCCTGACCAGTGGAAGTGATGGTAAAAATTCTTGAGGATCAGGATTTCCTATACCATAGAAATGAGTGTATACCTGTGATATCTCAGCAACACATTCTTTGTTCTTTTTTTAAACTCTCCCTTGCAGTGGTTTTCAAATAATCCATTTTTGAGGATTTACCATGTTTAATATGATTTCACTATAAATGATGTATCTCAGTTAAAATCTTATTTTAAAATAAGAAAAAAAGAATGCTCTTTTAACAGTGATACAAAGTGCTCTGTAAGTAATTAAAAAAGAAATAAAAATTAAAACAGTAATTCTGGAGTTCCATTTTTGCTATATTTTCTGTGTTCCAAGCTTGGAAATAACAAATGAATTAGTTCAGCAGTCCTATTAGGCAGAAAGTCTAGAGAATAAAGAACGCTTCCTAGAAATAGCTAGAAAAATGCTTTGCCAGATGCAAGGTGTATATTGAAAGAAGAGCTCAACTTCTGCACTATCTACATACCATATATATTATTTATTTATTTTTCCCTGTGGTTTTCAACAACTGTCAACTCTTTCTATACAAGTAGAAAGAAAAGGTTTGAAGTTTTAATAAATAAATACTAAGACAGCAGAAGTAGTGAGGTAAATGAAACTAAATATGCCTTGATCTTTCTTGCAGTGAGGTAGGGAAGGCATTATTCCTTCATGGTTTTTATTATGTGAGGCATGCTCTTGTTGCACGGAGATATCAGAGGAAATTTTCCTGCCAGACACAGATAGAATGGTCTGCTTCTGGAGTTTATGTTCGTATTTACAGGGGATCATGTAAAGCCTAGTCAAATCAATCGACAGGCTCCTGGGCTATGCCTCCGCTGTGCAGAGCACAGAATATCCAGAGATGCCTGGGTCGGTGCTACGCGAGCTGCGCTGCGCTGAGCCCTGCAGAGGTGCAAACCTGAGGCCGGAAAGAGAGTGACCACAGAGACAGTTAACAAAAACAGTCTCCAGGTCCACAGGCAGCTCATTCTGCAGCGATGTGTCACCTAGTGCAGCTGCTGCCGTGCACGGCATGGACACAACTGGACACCTATTATGGCAAGGATACGTATGTATTTTGACCTCAAATTAGAATGAATTCAGGCTACGCCTAACAGATGTCTTTAGCACGTGATGTGGTGCTCATCACATTATTCACCCAGGAATCTCAAATAATCTAACATCAGTATCAAGCAGAGGATGATTTAAAATGCAGGCTACTGCTTTGTCTCTAAGCAGTTCCATAATGCAAAATTTCTCCTGCCAAGGTCAATCAAGATAGGACACTCCTTGCAGCCACCAAAAAGAGCTCAGATGTCCCAGACAGATGCCAGAAGGGTCAGGGTTTTACCCCAAGTCTCAAAGGCTACTTTAGGGGCATGAATGTAGTGGTGGTTTTGGAACGTTCTGCAGTAGTGGTAGCCAATATAAGCCTGGGCACATGGAGCCCTGCCTTCCCCTCTTCCCCCACGCATGCATTAGGTGTATTGACTTCCCGCACTGTTTGTGAGGGTGAAGGGGGCTGATCTGTGCAAGCAGTAGTCCTTTCTTTTCCCCTCCTTTGACAGGATTACTTTTTACATGGGCTTCCTGAACTGGTTTAGGATTGGACGCAGATGTTCAGTGCAGTGGTGGGACTGGGAATACATGTCCCGTTCAGAAAAGGATACTGCGGCAATATGACCTGCTTGAACTCCCATGAAACCACTGCTTGAGCAAAACAAACAAGCAAACAAACAAACAAACAAAAACAAGCTTTTTTTTTTTCAGTCTTAATTCTGCAGGGTATGGGACGAACTACTAGAAACCATAAGTATAACTTAATAGTATATATCTTAGCACAGCACAGTATTGGAATGTCTCATAAGTGAATGGCTTACATCTAATTATGGCTAAATAATTATCTAAGGTCCCAACACTAATGCTTATATAAGACATAAAATATAAAATAAATGCATATAAAATATAACAGAAAAAAACAGATTTTAACTAGTTTATAATTCTATAAATCTAAGTTTGAGCAAGAGAAATTTTAGTAATATTATGAGAAGCAGTTGAGCTGCAATGCTGCCTTGATGAATTTTATGTTTCATTTTATTTTCTCCATTAAAATCTTTCCAACTGTTTTGAAAACAGAAAACAGTAAACACTGCATTTTGAAATCCCAGATGATTTCTTGTGGGCTTCCCAAGCCAAAAATACATAATGTGTAGAAACAGAGGTGGTCATTCAAACTGAAAAGATATTAAAAAAGCAATATACTTGTCATTTAATAAGCCCAAAAGTGAAGGTTGTGGTGCTAGTGTAATTTCACCTGTAATTTCACCAAATGGAGAATACAGACATTATGAAACACACTTAGGTCCTATTTACAAGTCATGGCCTTTCATTTCCAGGGCTATCTTTTGTGCCGAGGTTCCTCAGGTTGGCAGGAAAGCAGCATTGGCTAAAAGAGTGCCCAAACCCCTCTTACATTTGGCACCCCAACATGGGCAGCCTAGGGAGATTTGGCTGCTTTTGTGCTTGAACTCAGCAATCCACTTTTGACCAAATTAACTCTGGATTCATTTCAGAACTGAAAGAATGCTTTATAAATATTCAGTGGTGGAAAAGCAGCCTCCCTTAGTGGACAAGAATAGAGAGATGAAAATAACAGTCTCTGACAATGTTAATTCTGCAATCTCCAGTTGGAAGTGATTCCCAGTTTCTCAACAGTGTAGGAAAACTGAATTTTGCTGCCTTGAGAATGGAAATAAAATGACTCAGCCCTGGACATCTACTCTGTGTTACTGCAGAGAGGCTTCAGAATAGTATGTGCTTCTGCTGCGCAACTTCTGGCCTCATCCAGCAGTAGCCCTAGCTCCACACAATCTGATCTCTGTCTTGGGACCATCAGCAGGACAAACTTCTGGAGGGTAGAATTAGTAGACAAATTAGTAAGATCGTGTCTGCCCTTTTCTGGCACATTTTTACCCCAGGTCAGTGCTGCTGCTGTAGACAACTGTGGTTTTTCTAAGCCTACAGCTGGTCCTATCCTCTCTGTCCAAAACTGCTGCCATCTCATTAGCTTTGCCAATGTTGAGAAGGGAAAGGCTCATTTTATTCCTTAATGGGGGCATTACTAGTGCATAAAGCTGGCTGATTGTGTCAGTTTCCACCAGGTCCTTGAGTGTGGATAATGACAGAAAGGAAAGAATATTCATCTGTTTCCTCTCCTCTCCTCT
>JAUBNY010000635.1:82627-101902 GCA_032275445.1 Crypturellus soui | reverse complement strand
CTTTCCCCCACAGGATTTGCTATTTATGTTCAAAATGTTAACAGATTACTTGTTACCTATCTTCTTTATTTTATGATCAAAAATGACTCAGCATTTCACCATAAAATGGTCTATGTTGTAACAAAACACTCCATAAATGGATATCTTCTGGGAAAAATGTTTTGATCTAGAAAAATATCAGTGGCAATCCCCCTCCCTTCCCCAAAATGGTGTAGAGTGGTGCATTTTCAGATACAGCACTATAGACTGTCATAGTATTCTAGCACTACCTTGGCTGGAGCTGAAGATTCATTACCAGAAGTCGTAAATAAGTATTTCTGTTGTAGATTTTTAAAATGGATAATAAGGCTATAATTATAGGTATGAATGCCTGTTCTTACTTAAATGTTAACTCTAGAGATTTAACTCTGATGCCTCATTAACTGCTACTGTTTTGCATCAGCAAGCTCATCTAACGCTGTCTCTAAAATACACATTTTTCCTACAAATACAGTGTTTTTTGCTTGTGGGAAAGGTGTACCATCAGGTAAATGACCCCTTCCCCCCTACCCCCATTTTTTTTCTTTCTCTTTTTACCCTTTTTCTTCCAAAAAGTAGATCTGGGGAAAAAAATAGTAGTTCTGGGAAACACATGGATTTTTCAGTAGCCTAGAATGAAGCAATTATGCTGTCTTAGTACAAATGTGATATTCAAGAAGGTACAATTTTCTTAAATTATATTTCTGTTAATTACTTTGAGCCTTTCTAACTAAGCTGTGAAAGCTAACTTGATTGCTCTCAACTATGAAATCTGGATTAAAGCCAAGATGAAAATGGTTTCTATTTCCTTCTTAAAGAATAAAACTTTAGAAAAATATACTGTCATTATCAATGAAGTAGTTATATTTCTTATTTGAGTCTTCTTTTTTCAAATTTAATTTGTTAAATTGCAAAATCATTCCCATTTAAGCACCTTTCATCTTACACTTTTATATGCTACATTTCTTTATAATCTGTCTCTGTAATAATAGAGAATATTATTAAAATAGAATTAAATGAGTTCAGATTGAAATGCTTTAAATGACATCTTGATTTTACTTTTTTTTTTCTTAATTAATCATATTAATAAACATGAAGAATATTGACTTACCTTTGAAGGCATTTAAAATAAAAATGTTAACTATTTTTGGCTTGATTTTCCAAGTAAAAATGGTTATTTGGCGATCATGTCTATTTGGCTGTCCCCTCAAGAACTTCTGGACGCACTGACCTGCTGTAGTCAAACGTTAGGTCTTATAGTGTGAACCTCTTACAAGTTCTGTGAAGATCAGGCTGGCTGGAGAAAAGGGCTGGAAAAGTGTGGACCCAGGGAGAGTTATAATTCAGATCCCCAACCATTTTAAGAGGCAGGAGTAAGATGGTCAGTCAGCATGGGCGTATGAGCTAGTGGGTCATCTGTTCGTTAACTCCAAATCAAAGCCCGTGTATACTGACCATCAATCAGCTGAGCAGTCAGGGACATAAGAAACAGCAGGGAAGCACCCGGATGAAGAAAATGAGAGGGCAATAGGATAATGTGAGAGGAGCAGAGGAAGTGGCTAGGAGATGTAAAACATAAATCCACAAAAAGCAAGGCTTCCTGTTATGCTGCTCGTGGAATAACTCTCAGACAAACACTGTTTCAATCTGGTTTGGTAAAATCAAGTAAGGGAAAAAGATAGACACTTACCTGTGCACTGAAGCATCTTCATTTACACATTGTGCTTTACCTAGAAGAAGATGTATGTAAGCAAAGTTTTATTAAGTAATTTAAAATAGAATTCACATATGCTTCTGCCTTTTTTTTGGCAGCTGAAGTGATATAGATGGGCTAAAAAAGAGGATGATTTCCTCTTGCACGTAGGAAACAGAAATGATGGATGAATGTATATACAATATCTATGATGTATAGTCCACAAGGTTGATGTGTAGGACAAAGCAAAGTCATTCTATATTTATTCTCCATGAGAAGTACTCTGTGTTATTTCAGTCTCAGATGTGGGGCCATTCCAAACTAAAATGGAACTTAAATACGCCTGCGTTTGGAATGACAATTTGCTGTCTTGTGATATGGTAGAATAAAAACAAGTGCTCTCCCCACTTACTACATTATAAAATCATAAAATCTTTTCTCCTGCAGGTTTTATTTCTCAGTGCCTTACAAGCAAATGAGAAAGAAAATCAATAAGAGAAAAGTTATCTATAGTGCAATGATGGTAGCAATATCTACATAGGGAGTTTTGTACTCGTGTTTTGTTCTGTTTTCTCTTGCATAGAGATACAGGGCAACCTCACAGATTGTTCTCCCAGCGATTTGCAGCATTTGAGTACGATGCTAAATTTTGAAGTGCAGGTCTAAAAAAATGCCGTTTTGTCCTTCAGCTACACCTATATTTGATTAAATATGTATTTTATATATATATATATACCTGTATTTGATTGTATATGATAGTTTTATTGTTTTAAGAAAATAGCAGTGTGCATGAAAATAAAGATGTTTTCATATCGAGTAATCAAATAATCAATAAGCTAGATTAAATAAGTGAGAATCAGCTAAGACAAGCCAGAGTAGCAGTTTATTTATATATGCTCTGCAAAATTACTGCCTTCTAGGAAATAAACATTTCAGGCAGAAACTTCAAAATACTGTATCATATTTGAAAAATAATGAAAAATGTAACTTTCAAGCTTCAAGATGAGAAATCTCTGAGCTCCAAGGTGAACAAGGGCCACATTATTGTTAGTATACCTGCTTATTTGGAATAAAACCTAAGAATTTCAGGGATTTCTTTTTTACTTATAATTACATTGTAAAAATGTTAGAAACCTTTGGACATTTCCATTGCAATACAAAATGGGCATTTGTAATGGATCTCAGATTTCTACTTTCTAAAATTTTGTTTGGGTGAAAGGGAGTATTGTGTTGATAATACATGGATCTTGTTTCCTGTCAAGGCCATTATCCACCCTTTTAAATTCAAATTAATTCTGAAAACATTGTTCAAGTGAAACAATGCCAAGATGCTCAGGATGCTTCCTGTTCACTTTCTTCTTGATGGAGTTCTCTGTTTTATCTGATCTAGATTTCTCTCAAAAGTGTCTGCTTAAGTTCTCTTTTTTTGCTGTTTTTTTTTTGTTTGTTTGTTTGTTTTTGTTGTTGCTGCTCACAGCGTGGATGATCCAGGAACCACGCCAGGTGTGCCTGAATGAGCATACTTTATAGATTGCTATCACCTTGACAGGTACCTCGTTCAAATGATGGCCAGCTGGTGGGTAATGGTGCTTGCCTGATGAAAAATAATGGCTATGTAAAGAGCAAAGCTTATTGTTAGTAAGCAAGAGATGAATCATGAACCATGTTGGGCATAGTTTAAAAGCTTGGAATAACAGGGGTGTGTATGGAGTGTCTATGCAAGGGAAGCAATCCAGACATGCTTCTTATTTTGGACATCTGAATATAGCTGCCTATCTGGGTGAAGATAACACGTTTCATGAATACAGAGGAGGAGTCCAGGTAAAACACCTCCAAACAGCATCTCAAGCAGTACTACTAATCTACTTTTAGCAAAATAAATTACACTCTGACTTCCCATCTCACTTGAGATCTCTAGGTGCTACTGTGCTATAAATAATAATAGCACTCTTATGTTCCCTTGACAAGTGGAGGAGGTTGAGAAATTGACTGGGAGAAAGACTGATTCTTTCATCATGTAACATATGGATGATCAAGATGGGAGAAAGGATGCGCTGAACTTGGAAGATTTGTGTGGAGCTGTGGTTTCACTCATCCTTGCAGAATTTGTGTGATTTCTTTTCCTGCAGAGAAGTTGACAGATAAAACAGAAAAAAAGGTAAAGTTTAAAGCACAATGACAGGCAAATTTGGGAAAAATTGCATAGTAACTACCTGGCTAAATTTTGCCTGTGAGACTTATAAATCTGTCGCTTTCAGGAACATAAGATACATACAAATTATTAGCCAAAACTGAGAAAAGCCGTCATATTTTTTCTTAGAAAAAATATTTGGAAGAACGATTTAACTGTCTTTTCAGCCATAAAAGGCAGACCTACTGTATGTTGTATGGCTGCTTTCACTGACAGTAGAAAAATTAAATCATCTATTAGAACCTGATACTACAAATGCTTTTTGAAAGCTGACATTATCTTCAGAACATATTTTATTATACCTTCTCAATAAACTGTTTCATGTTAATTCAGAGAAATGTATAAAACTTTTTATCATTTTAACATAAAAAAGTCCATTTTTTTAACAGTTTATCAGAGTTAGAACTTCGGAAAGCTCTTCTAATTTAGCAAGCATTTGATTGTTGTGAGATGTGAGTATAGGTTGTATGTATATAAAACTCAAGGCATTCAATATTTAGCTTAATGACTTCATTTTCCACTGTTTCTATTTAGAAGCTTTTGGTTTTTTTGGGCCATGTTCTGATGAATCCAGGGCACACCTCTGCTTTAGTTTTTGTTACAGAACCTATTTTAAAATTTGCAATGATACAGCACAGAAAGCTTACTTACTGAGCCAACTCAGATTAAAAAAGATTATGCAGTTTCTAAAGTTTTCAGTAATTTTCCAGTACATGTTATACTGGAGATCTACAATCTACATTGACATATAAAATCTATTGATCAATTGATAAATTTATGAAACTTACACAGTTATTCTGGATTTACACCATTATAACGTAAATAAAGTCCAGTCATACTTTGCTGGTGTACTTCCATTTGACTTTTTTGCATTTTGTTTTTAATTTTGCCACTATTAATTCTGTTTACCTTATGCATGTCTCTCTATCTATTCCTGAGTTTCAGAATCATTCCTCTTTCAATTTTCCCTAGTGAAATTTTCCATTGGATTTTTTTTGACAGGTAACTGCAATACAAAGAAACAAAATATTCATGATTGCTTCAATGGCTTGTATAAACAATTAAAAATGCTCTTTTTTTTTTCCTGGAATAGGACATACTATTGGTATGGTGTCACCATACCTTCTCGTTTTTATATATGTATTGCTTCCCAAAACTGAAACGATGCTTATAATTTAAATAACATTGTGTGTTATTTAGGAAGGTTTAGGCAAGAAAAGTTCTGCTATTCTCAATTTGTCATCTGGAATAAAAAGATTTACTGTTCCCACCCATTTCTGGAAGAACAATTTTCAGATATGTCAAGTCTAAGATTCAACCATTCTGAGTTACTTATTTTTAGTAATAAAATATGGAGAATAAAGTATCTCTCTATACTCTGTATCTCTATCTATAGATACAGAAAGCTACACGTGTAGTATGTGTTTATTCAGTTTGAATGGATTTTACCAAGTCCTTAAACTGTTTTGCAGTCAAAATATCAGCTATTGCATCTAGATTTAAAGTAGTGGGAAAAATTTTTTGAAATTTCCAGAATGCATCTATGATGAATTAAATTCTGCCAGGATAAAAATCTGTAATAATTCCAATGACTTGTGAGGCTAGCGAACACTCCCATAAGATGTACCATTTTCCGGAAATTTATAGAAATTGGGTCAGATGTGCGAGATCAACAGATACATTTAGTGAATTTCTCTACCTTCCTACTTTCTGTTTCATTTTGTTTTTACTCCTCTAAGAGTGGCCCATTAGGTCATTGAAAAATCAATTAATAAATCCTCCTGAGAAAAACTTATTTACAATAAAATCTACTATTTACTGAGGATTCTGAAAAAAAGAAATTTCTCAAAATTTCTCTTTTTAGTAATTTGAATTTGAAGCCAAACCGGTCGAAGAGTAGAAGAGGGAAGCTCTTAAAATAAACTCTTTGAAGTGGAATATAATCCCATTCTGCTGTTCGAAGAAAGAAAGCAGCAATTCCATTCATTTTATGAATGCATTATATCAAAATTGTGGATGAATAGCAAGAAAAGAGGCAGAAAATCCCAGTGCTGATCATACTGTAACTAGGGAGAGATTGTGTCACTGGCAGAAAGATGTGCAAAACTGACATGCGCTGTCTGCAACTAAGTGATGCTGCAAAATATGTCCCATTACAGTCTTTAATCTAATGTTCAGTGCTGTATAACTGAATAAAATGATAAGTAGAGTTACTTAAGAAAAAAAAAAAGCTTAAGCAAAAGAGAAATCAAATCTGGTGGATTAGTCCCATAGTCTGCACGAAGCCTGCATGAAATCTGCAATATTAAGCTTTGGCATTATAGGAACATTTATTGCCAGAAAGCACCTTCAGTACTAATAACCCTCAGAAAATAACAGATATCTTCCGAAAGTAACCTGTAGAATAGTAACAGCCCTGCTACCCTATGTAGACACACTATTACTATAATCAAAAAACTATCATTGCATTCTCCATAATAGAAAAAAAAACAGGGGAAAAGTATCCGCAGTTTGGCAGAAGTCCATGTGGTACACCATCCCCTATCTCACTTTAGCTCTTCATCTTGCCTTGCAAGATTTCTCCAAGCCACCAGGTGCTGATTGCTGCATCACATGAAATGTCTGGATAAGTTCAGTGGTGGCACAGGGCTGTCACAGAACCTGGTGCCTTACTGTTTACTAAAAAAAAGGAAGGAGGTGTAAAGAGATGTACTTCACTAAGAATTTTATATTTTTGAAAGATACATTATTTGCTACTGGGATAATAGCCCAGTAAGTGAAAAAGTTATCAAAAAGACATCAAAAAATTAAAATACTTTAAAATAAAAATTAAAATCCTTTGTGTATATGCCTTTTTTTTAATGCAGAAGTGCTTTTTTTCCCCCCTATTCCTGTCTGGCCAGAAGTTGGTGAATGGGCAGTCAGATACTTTAACTTTTTTATAAGAACAAATTCTATCAATTTGCCTGCGTTCATAGGCTCAAATCTGGAACCAAAAAATAATCTCTCAAGATGTTTATAGTAGCATATATCCATTACTTTCCTAGTTACTGTCAGCGTTCTCTCTGTCACATACATCTGTCACAGTGAATTTGATTGCTCTTTCTGCTTGTTTAGGGGTCTTAAGTCCTTCAGTGTCCTCTGTACAGTATCTTTAGCTAAACTCAACCGTGACACATTTGCAACCTACGTTCCAGAAAAGCAATACGGTTGTTTCTTCCAGCTGCTTGAGGAAATCCAATTATTCTGACATTTTAAATTCTGATTGATTTTTGGGAGATTTTCAAACTCATGTTAAAGATTTTGGTTTCCTTAACAATGCATGTATAGAGGCTATTATCTCTCTTGTTCCTTTTCACATGCTTTATGACTTTTATGCCAAACTATAACGCTAGTTCGACCTGCGTTAATAGCACAGCTGCCATCCGGGTCTGTAAGCCATCAAAACTGCTCCATCTGATTCTACTGCTTCAGAATAGGCATGACTAAAATACATGAGCATTTCACATACTTTTCCATGATCTGTTTGGGTTGAGAACCTCCCATTTCATAGCCTCATCTATTTTCATCAAGTTGAAAGACAATTACATTTCTTTTAGTAGTATCTCAGCCTTTCACATTGCCCTCTTTATTTCAGTGCTATCTGTTTCTTCATCTAAGTTTGACTTCATGAGTTGTGGGGTTTTAATTTACAGAGATGTATTGGTTCCTTCAACAAGAAAACTCTGGGGATTTTTATTTTTGTCCTTGCCCATATGGCTTGGGAATATCTCTCCCTATACAGGCCAAACTATTTCTATTAATTTATTATGTATCAGTAATGAGCACTGAAGGACTTTTGTAGAATTATTTTGCTCATAATTGCACCTTATGTGTAAAATTTTAACTAGAACCTGGGCTCCCTTACTCTAGCTTTGTACTGCTCCATTGCTGGAATAGTAGTTTTGCAAGGTGGGAGTAGGACAATAGTGAGTAAAATGTATACTCCAAAGGTGTTATTTATACATACACAGCAGATGGTTTCATGTATAAGCAAAATGCCAAGTGTTTCATTTGCACTCTGTTTGTTTTCTTTAATAGACTGGATTCTTTCTAAGTCTTCTTGCTTTCCACCTGTCTGGTCATCTGAAATCTAAAGGACATACATACATTCCAGCTTCACATTGAATTAAAAGATAAAGCACTGTACATTATCAGTTCAATCAGCACATCTTTTTAAAAAGCCCTTTCATCTAATGCAGGAAAATGCAGATGTGCAGATGAAAGAAAAAAAATCAAAAATATCCTACATCACTGAATTATTATGTTGAAAGATACTGATTATAAGTAGAAACGCTGAGTATTTTAAAAAGTTTAATGCAATTAACATATTTAGATTATGTTTGCAATTTAGCTAACGTTAATTACTTGTCAAGTCATTTCTGAAAGGGAAATACAACATGATGTATTTCAGGTGATGACAAGACACTGCTATAAATAGAAAAAAATGACATTGCAATATCCTTAAGCTTCTTCTAACTATAGAAGTGGTATATAGACTAATCTCCTGATGTACTAGATAGAGCTACTCGGGCTGAATTATAGACTGAAATGAAGTTGTTTCTGGTTTTAGCTCCAATGTATTTATTAAATGAGCATTGCTGAAACAGACACCTAATGGCCGGTGCTCACATAATATTTCAGGGCATGCATCCTTCATGTACGCTGCATGCAGTGCATCACGAGGCTGCTGCTGTGATAAGACTGCAGAGGCATTGCAGTCTTGCTGCTCTTGTTGGTTGTCATGGCCACAAGTAATATACAGTACAAGACACAAAGATCCAGGCATTTTTAAAAAATGATACCACTTTTCCCTGACGCATCTTTTTTTTTTTTTTTTTTTTTTTTAAGTAAGCTTTATGCTTGGTCATTAATTATGGAAAACTCCTACATACAATAACAATATCTCCACAACTTCCTGCACTTCTTAAAGAATAACAGTACTTACATTGATATATAACATCCAGTGACTAATTTTGTAGACAGTTAAATTTCTTTTTATACAGTCACTTTTGGCATGCATGTACCTCCGTATCAAAGATATGTTATTCATGTAAGCAAATTCTTGTTAATTACTTTATTTCTTCAGTGCAAAGTATCATTACTGACAAGAATGAAGCTACATTTTCAGTATTAGCATCTGCATATTACTGCTAACCGGGGAATTTTCAGTCATTAAAACCAAGCATGCTAGTTTTTGAAAGTTGAATTTGTCTAGCAATTAAGAGCAATCCCATTACATGCATTCACTGGATGACTGAAATGAAGGGAGATTTTTCTGTTGTGCTGCAGTGTTAACGGAGAGTTTCATACCACAGGTTAGCCTTTTGCCTGTAGACATGCAGCCATCCAGGCAGAGCGGCCGTGGACGGAGTGCGGTTACATAAACCGCGTTGTTCGTGGATTATGTGTGTAGTACTTCGCTGCGCCACAGGAGGTCACGCAACATTTATAAATCTAGTCGGGGAAAAGGGCTTATGAACGGTGCTGTCTGCAGAACTGTGAAGTTAAGTTTCATGCCATAAGTGAAAGGCAAACAGCACAAATTGTAAAAGGACGATAAATAATTTTCGAAGACTTTTTTTTTTTCCTGTTACAGCACTCCCAGCCTCCATGACTGCTGCGAGCCATATCCAACACAGGCTGAAGGCGGTCGAAGGCACGGGCACTGCTGTGGCACCCTCTGAGTCACTGCCAGGATCTGATGTAAGCTTGGAAGAAGGACAAGAGCGGGCTCTCCTTGGCAGGGTGGGTAACATAATCAGATGATATATGATGCATCAGATAGGATTACTCTGATCAGATAAGCACACTTGGCACTTCAGTATTAGAGCTGAGTTTAGCTGGACAAATTGCTAGCAGTTCAGTGAAATGATAGATAAAAAAGAGACTTTAATTCTGGAGACATGCAGCCTGAATCTGTGAAACAAGATTGTTTCATAAAGATATCAGGCCTTATTTCCAAAGAATTCTCTGTATTATATAGTGATACAATTCCAGGTAGTTCACAGTGCAGTAATACCCTTAGAGCAATTTCCATTTGCTATCACTGAAATAAGTAGGTGATAGTGAGCCAAAGTATGGAAGAAAGAAGTGGGGAATGAATGTGGTGCCCCATCATGACAGGGCAGAACTGGAGGCGCCTGGGCAGTGTCCGAGGGAGGGCAGGTTTGAAAGGAAGTGTAAGGGATCTGGTTATGGGGGGTCTGCTCTAAGATCCGCACCTCCTCGGAAGGGTTTGGTGGCCTTATTTCCCACCTCCTTCCACGGCTACCCCAAGCCCTTGGAGGGAAGATGCATCACATGAACTTTCTTTCTTTCTTTACGTAACCTGTAGCAGGAGAACTATAAGGCCATAATTATTTGATACACAATGGCCAACCATTTGTATCATTAAAAGTGCCTAATTATGTGCCTAGCTCTCAGGCTGTTATGACTTCAAAGGAACTGCTGTACTTTCCTTTGGCTAAGCAATTCTTAATCTCAGGTAAACATGTAATTAAAGAGAAAGGAATAGCACCATGCAAGAATTGACTAGAGTGACAGGTTTTCTTCTCAGAATTGAAGTACAAATGCCAGATATCATAATAATGTTTAGTACTTGTGTTTTTTCCCCTAGGTTCTCACAAAACTTTTCAAAAAATAGGACAAGTATGATTATTTCTATTTTATAATGAGAAAAATAGAGAATTAAAAGCTTAAATTTTCATGAGGAATGGGCAACCCAAAAACCAAAGCTATTTCAAACATATAGCTTTAAAAAGCTTACCAAGCTTTTTATATTATATATCTTAAGGAAGGTCATGGAGTTAACTTTAAATGTATGATCTTTTATGCAAATGATGATGTTATTTTTCACTTAAATTTGCCTTTTTTTTTGTAGAGCTACATAAGCCATATTCATTGGTCTGTGTTACTCTTCAAAAGATCCTGAAAGGAGAACAATAATTAAATGTTTGCCATTTCATTTCTAAAATACCTTCTTACGACTGAGGACTCTTAGGCATCAATTTCTTAAAGAAGGATGATCTTTTCTACAAGTACCTGACATTCAGGATACCTTAGTGTGATTGAAAGAACTCTCTCTGTGACCTTGAAAAAGTCACTTACCTTATACCTATATTTCCAAAACAGAAAAGATACGTAATACTCCTTTACCAGTCAGGAGTAGGAAGACTTATCAATAAAAACATGAAAGAACAACTGAATAACCACAGTGACAAAATTAATAATCCCCTCCAAAGCCAGTACACTCCAAAATGTTAAAAAAAAAATGGAAAAGCAGGATAAAATGCCTGAGGAGAAGGATTGTTTTTAAGAAGAGCAAGGGTGGTGAAACAGATGGGAAGCGGGAGAATATGGCACATCCTACAAGCCTTCTGTCAGGACAAGGGTGTAGATGGAGATCCCGAATATTCCTCTCTGTAGGGATCTTGTGGGAGCAGAGAGAACAATTTCAAATAAATCTTTTACTTAAGTGGAAACCAATGTAATGAAGAAAGGCCGTTTTAATATAATCACTATTGCTTAAGTCCTCAGAAAAATGTTGATTTTTTGTTTTAAAAAATCTTCAAGCAATAGAGATAGTGTTTAGTAAGAAATGATAATAGCAGAAGCGTGTGTGCAGGAGGCTGGGCAAAGTGTTTTTAGAAGGCCCTCATCTTAGAAATAAAGGTACAGCATGAACAAATCACACACCAAAGGAATGAGTTCAGTTTTTGCATGACATCATTGGGAAACACATGAAAAAAATAGGGCTCAAAAACAGATGTAAACAGAGAGGACTTCAGTCCTTACTCTACTCTGTTTCAGAGACTAAATAAATCCACAGGTACTGCAGCCCTTGAGGGCTGCAGCAGTCTGAGCCGGTAGCATCATTTTGAGTTGTGCTAACAGCAGCCACTGTAGCCTGGGATTTTGTCCCACTGCAGTGCTCAAACTTTTTGGGAGCTTGTCAAATGTTCTGGTGCCAGGGGCTTCTCACCTGATTAAGCAGAGGCCCACGGCAGGCAGCATGGCACCTCTTTGCTGTCTGCAGCAACAGCCTGAAAAGAAACACCTTTCACCTCCTTGGTGACCGAATCCAACATATGAAAAGGCTGCAAGTGAAAGTGAAAAAATCACATCTAATTAGGCTAATTCATTCTGAACAATTTTCCCCAATGAACATGGAGACAAAAGAACAGAGAACACACTCATAACAGTGACTTCTGTTCATTAATAAGCATGTCTTGAGTACATGGATCATTAGAGAAAGAAATCAAGGGAGAAATGAGTGGTTTGACACCAGCACCTTCTTGACATCCTCTTAAATCCTTTCCACCCTATGGCACAGCATAGTGATAGACCATTCCCAATCTTTATTGAGATGTGTAATCATTTATAAAATAAAATAAAAATAGTACCCAGTACTTAAAGGAATCTCCTCTGAAATCCAGTTATGTCTAAGGTTTTTGAATGCAACCAACCCTCTAGACACTACTGCTAATAAATTATAGACGATACACACCTACATCTTTCACCAGCAGATTACAGTAGCTTTTCTGTGCCTATTCTTATTTTCCTTATTTCAAGGTCTACTGTTCTTTGTCATAGTTATGAATCTCTAAGTAAAAGCAACAGATCTGAGCAGAATTTGGAGTATTAGACAGGTTCAGGGCAGACAGATAAGAGATATCATAAAGGTGAATCAATTAATGAAGCTTCATTTCTATAACGTTTAGAAGCATGCTGCATAATACATTATTGGTTTATTGAGGAACAGGCATGCAAGGCTTGCATTCTGGCATGCAAGAATGAGTGACAGTTGAATCACACTAGGTAATTCAAAAAACAATTTCAATCCAATTCAGTTTTCTGAATTCACTGAGTATTTGATTCATGCATACAGCCACGCAGGAGACTTAATACAAGACTTTTCTCTGCGTGAACTTGAGTGCCTGCAAAGCAAAGAGCAATAGAGTTCATGGGGACGTTTACCTATTTCTATGAACACTATGCACTCCCCCTCTCAGCTCTCTACTTAGGAGGTGTTTTGAGTGGGAAGCTTAAGACAGATGACTTTTCCTGTGAATAAAGGGAGCTGACAGCAGAGCAGGTATTTAGGAATATGGCCATAAAAGCATTTTGTTGGCATATTTGATTATGCATAGTGATTGCAAATGTATATCTATTCTGAATATATATATTACTTCAAAAACATTTTCATGATAAGAAGGAATTGTACATTCCAAAGCTGTCCTTGCTCATGGTACTTTTTGTAAAAAGAACATTCAGTCCATGTCTCAAAGCTTTTTATCAATTTTCCACCAGCTTTTGGTCTCATCCTTCCATCAAAGAGCTGAAGATTAGCCCTGGAAAAGAAAGATGAGACCAAAAGCTGGTGGAACGCTTCCACACATCTGCCACCAAACTATAGTGCTCTAGCACTGCAGTTCAAAGGACTGAGTGGTAAGTGTAAACATCAGGCCAGCAGGACTTAATGAGCCAAGTCTGGAGATCATCTAAAGTGTTATTGCTAGAGAGAGGTAGATACAGACATCAATTTAAATGTTTTTTAAGTGCATTTGTTTCACCCATTGGTTCAGTCCAGGTGCTTAAAAGCTTAGCCTTTAGGTATGTAAATCCTTGTGCGCTGATGAACTTTGTTTGATACCCTTTATTTAAAGAATGATTTCGGATCCTCCGTCAAGATCAATACATGCACATATGAAGTACCAGTTAAGTTAGTAGGCCTCTCTTGAACTGCTGCAGATCTTTTGGAGAATAAGTGAGTGCTAAAAAAAATCTAACACAAAAAATAATAAATTTGACAGTTAAATTATAGAGCTGTAGATCAGAGCACTTTGGGTTTCTGAAGATTCATAAATGTAATCTCACAAGTACACACCATAGAGAAGAACTCTGTCTGAACACAGGGATGTGAGAATGAAGATCGGTATTAAAATATTGAGGCCTATGACTTATCAGCAGGTTCCTAAACTACATTTCTCATGTCTAACTACACTATGTCGTCACATTAAATAGCAGCAGCACTCTTGTTCTGATAATAGTCAAGAATTGATACCATTCCTAGCATAGGACTTTTGTTGCATGAAGTTCCTCTCAGAGCAAAGCAAGATCCTGTACTGGTTAGACTAGTAAGAGTTACACTATAACAAAAAACCTGCCTGTGGTAAAATAAAACTTCTGGTAGACAAAGGAAGAAGAGAACAGCCTCAAAGGAAAAAAATATAGAGGGCTTTCCTAAGACACAGCAGGAAAGACATTATGTTCATTTACAATATTGCATTTGGAAACAAAACGCCCCCTGCAGATACAATGCTATAGTGAGCAAAATACTAATCTAAAGGCTAAATAAAGACAAAAAATCTTACCAAATGAGTTTCATTTACATTCTCTTCTAGTTCTCTTTGAGTCGTAAGCCATCAATATCACCAGTGCATAAGCAGAAAGAACATGAGACAGCTTCTGTGGTGCAGCCTCGCTGTCTGGGTTTCTGAGCACAGCAGTTCTCCTCAAGTAAATGAAGTTCTCCAGCGTTTTTGCTCTGTAAGGATGAGCTCTGTCTGAAAAACTGGTAAGAATCACCCAGCAACCTGACATAATTCTTATGGCAACAATCTTTCTGTTTAAATGTTAATCACTCCTATGAAAAAGTCTGATAATCTCAGTACCAAAAGCAGAAACATAGTACATAATGTACTGTATCCTTTCAATATATCAATAAATTGCTCCTATCTTTTGTTTTTTCCTTGCAAATCTTACCCCAGTTTGTTTTTATTAATAAATTTTGTTGTTGATGGGAATTTAATTCCAGCATTTTAATTTGACTTTATTTTCTGAGTACTTATCACCAGAAATGAAATGTAGTGTTCTTCAGAGTACTGTATTAAGCTTTTTTTTTTTCCTTGGTATTCTGTACTTAGAAAGTAAAATAAAAATTAATCTAGAATTATTAAAATTATATTTTCACTGGAATGTTTTCCTGTACGTTTTCTGTTAATTTAGTCATCAAACAGTCAGGATCAAGCTCTAAGTCTAAGTTGGTCAGCAGAGTTATGGGAGGAGAAAAAAGATTTAAAGCAGTTAAGAAAACCTCTGTAGAAGCAATACTATGTGTGTACTCCTAGAATAGAAGATACTAGCGTGGCCACTCAGTTCAGGCATCCCAAAAATCAGGGAGGTTCATCTTTAACTAGGAAAACCCTAGCAAAACAGAATTCTGAAAAATAGAATAGAATATCTCATTCAAAAGCTGATTTTACTCAATATTTGATCTTTTTTCTAAGCAATAATCCAGTCTGCAACCAATGTGTATATAACTGCCTGTTGAAACTAAGGCAAAGATTTTGAAGGTATGCCTGTCCTTCTCTTTTCTTTTTCCCTCTGATTCCCTATATTTTCTAACTTGAATGCACATTATTATTGTATTTTGTCATTACAGAAAAAAAGCTGAATATGAAGTCTGTGCGCTTTCAGAGGTAAGGTTTTGGTTTATGTCTGTTCAAAATGTAAGTCAGTGTAAGACAGAGCTATGATGCTGAACAAGCTTCAAAGTCATTTACATTTAGCCAGCCTGACATAGATACTTTCCAGTATAAAAGCCCATAAAATTTACCACTGTCTTCCCCTACTTAGCTTTTTTTCTCATTTCTCCTCTGTTTGGTGGTGCACCTTGAAATATTTTTGTGACTTTTTTTCACTGCAAAGAAAAGCTCAATGGATTTTCTATGCTATTTTCAGAATAGGAAGAGAGAGAGAGTAAGAGAATATTGGCAAATACTGGCAAGCAGCCAAGCTCGTTTTCTCATTCTGAAACATAGGAGTGTCTCATTCTCAAGGACAAGGTAAAGAAACTGTCAGAAAGGCTGGCAAAAGCTCCCAAGCAAGAGAAAAGGGTAGCAGCCCAAAGCATTTTGCTTCCTGTCCTGCACTGGGTATACGCCTACTACTGGAGGTCCAGCAAAAATGATGCTCCTAGCTGGGAAGGCACCACACAGTGCTGCCCTCAAACCAAGCTGAAGTATGTCCCATCATGTGGCTCCATGATGTGAATTTATTAATGCAAGGATGGTTGTGTGCTAGCATACTGGTTGGGAAAAGGACTGGCTATCCCATAGTCTTAAATGCAAAGCTAGAGCATTTGATCTGTGTAGATGTACAGAAACCTTCTCTGACCATGTATACAGAGCACATTAACATCTCATACCATCACATTTCTACTCCACAGCAAGACCTATATTCCATTTCCCTCACTCATGAGTGACATGCACTTCTTTTTACTTTCTTACAAATTGCTTTCCACTTTGGAAAAAAGTTACTACACGATTTAATAATTAACTAAGACCCACTTAATTGCATCTTTCATTGCACCTGTGTGACGTAGATCTGCCAACCCGACTACACAACTTAATTGTAAACATACTGCTTCTTTTAGAAGTAGCCACAGTCTGCAAGATTCAGAAAAAAAAACATAGGCCAGATCATGGCTCAGACTTAGCTTCTTTACATTATTCCACCAGGCCTGGATCTTCCTCAAATAAGTTCAGATTGAGAGGAAACTATATCTATCTTTGACCTACATCAGGAGTGACTCAGCCTATGCACTGATAGACAAAACTGGTGTAAATACCTTTTCATGGTTTGGCTGTAAGTAATCTCTGGTATATAGAACATCTGCTGCCTCTGTAGATTTTTTTTGTGTTTCTTTTTCTTATTGCTAGGTTTGGCAAACGTAATGCACATAATGGATTAGATCACTGTGCTACTTGCCAACAAAGTGTGTAAGAAAATCTAAAAATAGTACTGTCCAAAGATGTATAGTGTCTGCCCTATTATTAGTTTTTAGTGCTTCTGAACTAAAAGGCATTTATATCTCAAGCTATAAATGATGACTCCTGTAAAGCTAATAATTAAAATAGGCCATATTCACTGTTTCTAAAATGGGATCTGTTAGATATTTAATCAGCTCTTGTACCTGACCTCTGAAGGGTAAATTTATCCTCCCAAAGCTTCCCTGCCACTTAGTTCTTGTTATTTAGTATTTGTATATATTAGCAATAGTTGCATATTAAGCATTGTCCAGATATTGAAAAAAAGAAAGATACCCTGAGGAGTAAATGTGGACTCTGAGGCACTCAGAGTCTAAAGACAGACAAGCTGCTAGAGCAAAATGAATAACAAATAGGGATTTAAAACATACGTGTGTGTGTATATATATGAGTCTGCCAGTTCAATAAAGTCTGTGGCAGAATATAGTGGATTTTGTTTGAGTATGTGAAAAAAAGATTTAGAAATATAATTATTCTGCTCCAGACTAAGACTGTTTTTCATTTTTGGTGTTATTGCCATTAGTATGCATTCAGTCCTTAGGGAGAATGCCTGAATCTGATTTTTTTTCTGTGCAAGAAATGTATTAGCTTATTTTTTTTTTCAGCTTTGCTGGAGTAAGGTTGAGTTTTAATGTAATCTTTAACCCTAACAAATCTCCAGTTTTACTGGTATTTTTAAAAGTTTTTGAAATTACAACAATTTAATTCAGATTTTGAAAAAACATGAAACAGAATATTTTATCTGGATTTTACTGCATGAACTCCACATTAAAGCACACATCATAAAAGAGTCATTTCGGAGCAGGGCACACTTTTCTCCTAGCAATGGTCTTACGTGGTCTCTGTGGTACTTAGTGAGCTTCTTTTTGCCTGTAGGTTGACTGAGCTTTCATTTCCAAGATGTGTATCTAGGCACATGGGTTTTCCATGTACGGTTAATAAATATATAAATAGCATTGTTTTTTTTCTCCTCTCAATTAGCTGTTTGTTTCTTTTCTCCCCTGACTTTTCCACTTCCATACCTAAAAGGTCTTTCCTTACCATTTCTGCTTCAAGTGTTGGTAGTTAGTAATGTTACCCTGAGCCTTAATGGTTTGCTTTTTTCTGACAGCGTCTATGATTATTTTATTTTCTTATAGTTGCAGCAATCTCTTGATGGCAGCTTATTCCTACATTCATCTGGGTCACAAGCTAAGGAAGAAAAGAAAGAAAGATAAAATGACAGAAATTTTTCACTGCATTACGGTTTGCTAATCCAGGGCTTTAGATCATACTGGTAGAACAATAGTCTCCAAAATCTCCCATTAAAATGGAATGTAGTTCTGGCAAGGCTGGCCCACAGTAAGTGTGTGCAGATCTCTGTCCTTGCTTGATGGCTGCTCTATTATAAGATATTATTAAACCTTCTTCTGACCAATTTCAGTCCACATCCACACTGGAATACAAGCAAGCTGAGTCAATACGATACTGCAACAACCAAGCAAACATATGCTGAAAGCTAGTGATAAGGAATGGCAAGGAAAGGTATCAACTATCTCAACTAAATATAAGATAACTAATACTAAACTAATTTGTCTGCATATATAACATAGAGATTCGCAGCCTAAAGTTTAGATTCCCAAACTAACACTTTGCAATGACAGCTACTGTGCTTATCTTCTTCTTAGACATATATAAAATGCTTTAGGATGTCTCTCTTTTTTTCTTTATAAAGAAATTGTCTTTTCTAGAATGATCAGTGAGAAATTAATTCTAAAAATAATGTTGCTGTGACAGAGGTGGTCTATCTGCAGCTGCCAAATCCATTTTAAATCTGCAGGCCTCAGATTAAATTTTAAATCTAAGTTAAATCTAAGATATACCATTTTCTGTATGTTTCTGAAGTATTTTAATAGAACTGTGTTACTACAGACCTTGTTGACCTTAACTTCTGCTCTGTGTACCACTATTAATTTCATCAGACTGATCAGTCTCACCTCTGTCCCTGGAAAGGTAATAGAACAGCTCATCCTACAGACCATCTCTAGGCATGCAAAGGAAATTAAGGTCATCGGGTGTAGTCAGCACGAATTCACGAAGGGGAAGTCATGTTTGATGAACCTAATAGCCTTCTATGATGGGATGACTGGCTGGCTGGATAAGGGGAGAGTCATGGATATTGTCTACCTTGACTTTGGCAAGGCTTTCGACACCGTCTCTCGTAACATCCTCATGGGGAAGCTCAGGAAGTGTGGGTTAGATGAGTGGACAGTGAGGTGGATTGAGGATTGGCTGGATGGCAGAGCCCAGAGGGTGGTAATAAATGGGGCCGAGTCTAGCTGGAGGCCTGTGGACAGTGGTGTCCCCCAGGGATAACTACTTGGCCCGATGCTCTTCAGCTTGTTCATCAATGACTTGGACGAGGGCACCCTCAGCAAGTTGGCGGATGACACCAAACTGGGAGGAGTGGCCGACACTCCCGAGGGCTGCGCTGCCATTCAGAGGGACCTGGACAGGATGGA
>JAUBNY010000635.1:64357-82133 GCA_032275445.1 Crypturellus soui | reverse complement strand
CTCAGCTCTGGTGAGGCCGCACCTGGAGTATTGGGGGCAGCTCTGGGCTCCCCAGGACAAGAGGGACGTGGAGCTTCCAGAGAAGGTCCAACGTCAAGAGACAAAGATGATTAAGGGACTGGGACATCTATCGTGTGAGGAAAGACTAAGCGAGCTTGGCCTGTTTAGCCTGGAGAAGAGAAGATTGAGAGGGGATCTGATCAACATGTACCAATACTTGAGGGGAGAATGTAAGAAGGTGGGGCCAAACTCTTCTTGGTGGTAGCCCGTGACAGAACAAGGGATAATAGGTACAAATTGAAACACAGGAAGTTTCATCTCCATATGAGGAACCTCATCCATTCTGTGATTCTGTATGATTCACTGTACATGATGTATCTATGACTTCTCCATAGAAGCACATTTTAAGTTTGAAACTCAGAAACATCTGCTTGTGTCTCCAACACGTATCTATATACTAGTTAAGTCTATAGGAATATTTCTTTGGTGAATGCTGACTCACCTCCCTAGTTATGATGCATATTAAAATTATACATTTTAATATGTGCAAAACCTTTAGGTAAATTCAGTTAGTATAAGTGATCTCACAGATTTGTGGAAGACATAGGTAAAAAGCATCCTTAGGCCACTTCTTTTCTTCTGTTAGTGGGTGCTTTTTCTGTTCAACACAATACTGATCTGTTAGATTGATCAGTCTAAGTTAAAATGTTTAAGTAAGTGATGAGACACACATGCAGCTCATTGGAGAAACTACTCCATCTCATTCAGGTATGTTACACTGACAGAAATGTTCTAATTAATTGCTTTAACCCCTGTGACAGTCATTCGTGTTCTTACATCTACTCAAAATACAACTTAATAAACCTATTTATTTATAATATAAAACCATATTCTTACATAGCTGACAAAATCCTCACAAAATCCACTTTAACCATAAACACATAACATAATGAGTTACAAAAGAATGTTTTCTTCTAAGGCAAACTCAATAGCCTTTTCTTACTATTCATAACCCTTTAGGTGATATCAATCCAAATGTTGAAAATGTATGTTCCCTTATTATTTTCTCATCTACTGCAGCCTCTTGACTGTTATCCTGCCTTGATCTTCTATCAGTGCTCAGAAGTTAGGGTATAATGTCAAGCTGAGAACACCTTCTCTCATGGAGCTGAAAATATAACTGATTAGCAGCAGTTTATTACTGAGCCACGAATTCACAGCGGGGGAGCAGGAGCCATGGCACCTACCAGGGGTTTGCCACCTTCTCCAGGTGGAAACAGCCAATTCGTACTGCCTTGCCCCTGCAAACGGTGGTGCCTGCTCACCAAGACAGCTTCATAGGACCTTTGGAATACAGATGGCTGCACTACGAATGCCTACGCTCTCCATGTCAGCAGTTTGGCGTGCAAGTGGAGACTGCACATGTGGCTGCAGACAAACCACTTCAAACACTGCATACTACACAGCTTAGGCCTTTTAATCTTTCTCAAATTCAAATTAGAAACAGCACACTCTCAGACGTTCAATCATTTTTGTTACTCATCAGTGAATTTTGCTTGGTTTGCTGATCAACATCTTGTGGCAATGAGTTTTCCACATTGGAATATTGTATTCCATGGAAAACTGTAACAGGAACATTGGCATTTTGCATTGTTCTTTCCATGAATATTAGACTACAAGCTACAATTCAGCTGGACTTGCTCCACATGAAAAACATATGTTCCATAATCTGTACACTGATACTTTCCAGTTATTTTCTACACTGTTTTTTCCATGTTTCTTCTCATATACATATTTATATTTGTATGCCACATTATTCTCTTCAGTATTACAGTTGCATCTTACAAGGTGAATCATCTTGTTATTATTCCAGCCATGCTACTAACCTTCTAAATGCCTTTGTTTTATGTGTCAGTCTTCTCTGATGCTTGCTATATTTCTGGATCATTAATGAAGATATGGAATAAACCTTGACATAATATTGATTCTCTCAGAGATTTGCTTGAAAAGTCTCCAAGTTGATTCATTGACAATTCATATTTTTCTTGTTTACCTGTCAGCAAATGATGACAAATCATTTTTCTTCTTTTCTATTTAGACAAATAACGTGTATGTTACAGTAAAGTTGGTTGCTGCTGCTAAGGAGGTCTAATTTTTTCTCCCAACAGATCTTTAATTTTATTAACTGGGAAGACATGTCCCTTCCTTTAGAAGAAAATGGCATAAACTGTAACTTGGTGCAACTTTGTGGAAAGGAGATGCAGCTTGATGCAAACTTGGTGCAAATGAGATGCAGACACTACCAGATTAGTTGGATATTCTCTACATACCTCAACATATCCAGAAATATCCCCACTCTGCCAGCAACACTGGAATCCATGTAAGTCAACTGTGGAGGTTTTTGCTGTGTGGTCTGAGCTTCACTAGTGCAGCACAAGTATATGAACAGACTACAAGAATATACCTGAGCCCTAGCTATGAATTGCTAACTATCTCAAACTTAGCAGATACTACACTTTTAGTGCCCTTTCTTGTATCATCCGTTCCTGTTATACATCTCAAAACAAGCATGATAAATTAGGACTTTTCCAGGGCATGGATTTTGTCAGACCTTTACACTGAACCCAATAAATCTTAAAACTGTGGCACACTTTCACTTCTCTAGACTTTGATGTTAACTGACTCTAACAAATGTCAGTGTCTCCTGAATCTAATTGGTTTTAGTATACTATGACACTAATTGCCTCTGACTAACCAATAGGTTTTATATTAAAAATAAAATCAATTATTATTTTATTTAGCATTAATTTTTTTTTTTTTTTTTTTTTTTTTTTTTTATGTTCTGAAATATGTAGGTTGGACTCAGCACTAGAGTTTTTGGTCCCTGGATAGGATGCCAAATTAAACTTGCCCTGCTTGAAGATTTTAATGGACCTTCTGTTTTCAGCTCTATGTGTCTTCAGAAGCAGGTAACAGCAGTGCTAATTTAGATGTAGGAGGAAGTGTGTTTGCTACAAACACTAAGTGGAAGAGAAGCAAAACATTTATTTTCTTTACTGTGTAAATTCAAAGGTCATGTTGACCTTAGCATTTTGAAATGGGGGATAGAATGAACAGGATAGTTATTGCAGTAGAATAAGCATCTAGGAAATGCTTCTGTAGTGTAAGCAAGAAGAATGACTGCTGACAGATTATTTCCTGTACTAACTCAGTTACCCCTTTGCTTTTTAGGGAGTTAACATGAACAAATGTGACATTAGATTTCAGTACATTATTTGGATCCCACTACATAATTAAAAATTCTTTTGTAATGTAATAGATTTTCTAGATGTTTTATAAAAGCTTTATATTTCTTCTAACAGGACCAGAAGGCCATGGAAGAAATATCATCCTGGCCCTGGGCTATACACAAACACATCTGTACTCCAAGTTATTTTTCTATGTGCTATTCCCTCAGAGTTAGAAAAACTATTTTCTTTGGATTCTGAATACTACAAAATCAGTAAAGCATCCTGGAGAATTAAGAGAAGCAAGTTTTTTTGAGCTGTAGCAATACCACCCTCCAGCTAACTGCAAGTATGTCATAAGTCAAAAACACATTTCTGCCAGTTTTATACACATGGCAACGTTATAGAGCAGAGGGAGAAGCCCAGCAACAGGAAACAATTTGGTGTTCAGCTTATTTTTACTAAAATTTTTGACCAATACCATTCATGGTTCTGTGGCAATTTCATAACTCAGTTTGTGTTATCAGATTAAATTCTGAAGAAGATAACTTCAGCAAACTACAAACTGAATGAATATTTTCTTCCAGATTCTAACTCATGAACCATTTGCCACATATTGAAGCGATGAAAGTAATCCTTTGCATTATTTTTTTGAATATTTGAGAGAGAAAATTCTGAGTATTTGAACTTTTTTTTATTTCTCAGAATATGATTTGTCAGCATTAGCAGTTTTTGATATAGCTAACAAAAACAGCTAAGCAGTATATTGAAATATTTTATTTAATTGACTATTTTAATTTTAAAATTATCTAGCTGTCCTTTTAAGATATAATTTCAGTCCGGCAATTAAAGGAAGTGCAGCATACTGTCAGCAAGCTTAGTGTCAGTCCTGTTGCTGATTGATTTTCTATTTCCAAAGTAACGTTCACCTTTTTCTAAAAATAGTGTAAGACGCTTTCAAGGACAGGCATAACAACAAGGCTCGTCTTCCATGTGTTATTCGCTGCTTAATCCAGTTAATAAAAGAACTTCAGAAATAAACACAGATACACAGAAGGGCATTCTCCAACATCTAACGAAGACAGTGAACAGACTTAATCAATTCAACACACTATAAAGCCACATGGAAATATATCCAAATTCCACTGCTATACTTACCCAGTTTAGAATGTCTGCTTTGTCTCAGCAAAGGGAGAGGCTTAATTGCATTACATACTGGAAAAGAAATAAGAAAATGGAATGTATAAAGAATGATGGATAACATTTTTGCTACAAGGTACGGTAATTACACTGTAGTTTTTCATTAACAAAAGCAAAGATCAGTGACCTGATTATTACTACCTTCTAGCATCCTTCTTACCTTAAATTTTAGTTAACACATTTCAAATCTAAGTTTTATTAGCACTGAAATTATTATCATTCACATGAATGAGGTGTGGAAAATATAATTGTTCTGTAACAATAATTTAAGTATACTTTAATTGCAGCAAGCTCATACATCGCAACTCTGCATTAAATGAGTTAGTGAAAAAAAATAGAAAAATAACAGTCCCTTTCTGCATAAGTTACATGTTTTGTTTAAGATAATTTCATTTTTTTTACTGATCTACGTTAAAAGAAGGACAAAAAGTATGTATTTTTGGTCTGTATTTTAAAACTTTGGGAGAAAATAATGTGTATATATAAACTTTAAAGACATACATGGCCTGAAGATATACACAAAAGTTTCTGGATTTTTTTTCTTGCAAAGGTTAGGTATTGGTCAGTAGAGTTTTGCCAGAGTACAAGACAGAGCTTTTTAAAGTGGGTATCACTTCAGTATTCTATGTATCGTCCAAGTACATCATGTACAGTATTAATATACAAGAAGTCACTTATTCCAGTTCCTGTCTATTTTTGGTAATTTTTTCTGATGTTAAATCTAAATGTCCCTTCAAATTTAGGCATTCCTTTTTGTTTTAAATCCAGTACACGTGGAGGACAACCTGATATCCTCCTCTTTCATCTCCAGTCAGACTTCCCTCTTCCAGACTCAACAATCCCAGTTTATTGAGTCTTTTGTCTGTAATTATCTTTTCTGTATCTCTGATTATTTTGATTCCTTTCCAATGGAGTCCTCTCATTTGACTGACATTTTCCAAAATGTAGTAGTCTGGTATTAGATATACCAAACCATTAATTCTTCTGAAATCTTACCGGTGCTAAGCAGACTGAACAAATAAATTCCCATGTTTTGTAGGTTTATTGCCTTGTACATGTCTCTTGGTACGTTATCTGGCTGTTTTGCAACAACATGCTATTGCTGACTCAAGCACAGCAGGTACTTATAATTTCTGCAGAACTTACAATTTCTGCAGAACTGCATTTTATTTCTTGGTAATTCAGCCGATTTCTTCTGCCTACTTCACAGGAGCAGCCTCCTATTTTTCTAATGTATCAAGGTCATTTTGTATTCTTATCTTATAATATACAAGCATTTCCTCCTGTCTTGATGCCACCTGGAAATGTGGAAAGCTTATTCTCTACCCTATCAGCTAAATCACTGATAGAAATATTGAATCAGATTCAGGACATACTCTGTAAGATCTTACATGAAACATTCCTCCAATCTGAGTCTTTGAGGAATGGGGCAACTTTAATTGCAATTGTACCTATTGAATGTTTTATTGTAATTCTTGTTACTCTTTCATTTGCATCCTGTTCCTAAAAATTATGAGCTCTTTCATTATGTCCTAAAAGTTGCCTTCCATCTTTGTATTGACTAGCTCGTCATCATCTGATCAGAATTAAATCTAGAAGAGATCCAGCCTGAACTGTTGTTTTCCGATGAAGTTGGTCTGTGTTCGTATGGTTTGTTTGTATGGTGCCTAGAACACTGAAAAAGACTCTTAGGTGCTTTAAGAATAACTCCCAAGAACAATGTTATTCTACTGCATTGATGCAAAGTTTTAAGTTTTACTCTCCCAAATTAAAATGATTGCCTGTTTTTAATGATTTTAAATATTACCTGCACACTGTCAGGCAGCATAGGTTAATCAAAAAGCTTAGACTATCTTATTTATTTTAGCTTAGGCTTACTTACTTATTTCCTCTAATAAAAGCAGGGGTTCAAAGCAAGAATGCTCCTCCTCTTTTGTCTGTCAGATATTCTCTGAGGAAAATATCTTACACAAAAAAAGCTATTATTAACCTTACTATCTGTCTAATGGCTCTATACCTCTTAAATCACTTCCCACACAGCAAAGTCAGTGACATCTGTCATAAAGAAGAAAACCAAATATCTGTGTTTTTCCTTTTGGAACCTTTTTCTAAAAGAGATTCACCAACTCTACTTGTCAGACTTAAGAAAACATTATAAAATCAACTTCATAACAGCACACTTGACCCGGATATATAGTTTGCTTTTATTTCCTTTCAAGAAAGAAAATATGACTAAAATATGGGTCTGCCAAAAGGGGGAGGTAACAGAGACTTGCCAAAATCTCTATTACTCCAAAGCTTTAGGAACATTTTGCGGTCTCTCATCACAAACTTTTCATTCTATTTTCCTATGTGTTTTGTTCCAAACCATGCAGCACAGCTCAGATTGAGGAAACAGCACAGACACATATGAGAGTTGGAATTACAGCCAGCTGGAGAGGGCATGGAGATCACCTGGGCTGGAAAACCGTTCCACAAAAAAAAAGTAAGGATAGAGAGTGCAAAGTGATATGCAGACTCTGGAGTATGACTGACCCACTCAGTTCGCTTCATTATTTGTTAATTTATAGCAAAACCTCATCTTATTCTTGGATACTTCTGAAATATTTCTACTAGAATACAGAGAATTAAGGATATAGGTGCATCAAATTAATTTCAATGAATCTATATTTGAAGCACAATCCAAGTGCAATTGTAGTGGAAAAGTAGGCTGCTATCCTAAATAAAGTATTGGGCCTCAAATATCAGAAAAAAAAAGGTAATAAAAGAAAAGCAAGGACAAAATATATATTTCTAAAAAATATAATATTCTGGGATCAAGTATTGGGAAAAGATAAATGGTTTCAATGTACTAATTGAAATATTCTAAGTTTCACATGTAATAGCTTTGTTTACAACGTAAGTTGCCTCCTGTCAGCTGAACTGTAGTAACCGATGGAGTGTATGTGCCTAATCTGCCTGTTTGTCGGGAAAAAAAAAAAAGCAACCAAAAAGACATAGTTTAGATGTGAATAAAAAGCATATGCAGTGAGTTAACATGTCTGCTGTGATGGATGGCAAATCAGTAAGATAATTAGAGCCAAGGACTTAGCAAGGAAACCTACATACAACGGGAGTTTTTGGAATTGTAAAAGCAGATGTTTTAACCATTCTTCCTGGACTGCAAACATTGTATTGCAAACACTGGTTCACACAGGAGTGGAAGTGGGAGTCCATAGAGGACTCATAGGTTATGTATTAATATATACCTCAGAAATATCCTGTAGTTAACAAATGGTGAAAGGAACTGACCAGAGCAGCAGTACTCCAGACTCCACAGAGCCTTGACCTCAGGGCTTTAAGAATTACACAGTGATCCAGCTATGAAATATCCACAGTCCCAAATGAATATCTGGACTTTATGCAGATGGAACTGTGGCTACATGAGAAAGATTATAGCTAAATCGTGAAAGAGAAGTATCTAAGAGAAATGATGGAGTTTGAATATTTCTGAACAGAAATTATTTGCTTATCTTTAGAGGAAGAGTTTGCTCAGTCTTCATGCTATTTTGGCCAAAGTGCTTCAGGAGGTAAAACAAACATATATATGTAAAGAGCGATTAATACCTACAGTGTCAGATGATTTATTTTTCAAAACTTTATACTCATAAAGACACCTAACTCACAAAGGTAAATAGTTTGGATATTGAATATTGAGTCACAGAATAGTGGCACGAATGGAATGCTAAGAACTTTTGTATTTCTCAGTTTCTTTTAATCTAACAGTTACCTTTAAGCTGTCTCTTAGCTAGTTGCATTTAACAGGACCAGTCTGAGATGGCCTGACATGGGAGAGATACTGAGATACAGTGTATAATTTTTATACACTGTATGTGTGTGTATATGTATACGATATAGACAGAATAAATTTATTATGTACCATGGACTGAGATACACCACCTGTTAAATTTTCAAGCACTGGTGACAGTACTTACAATCTTGATGAAAAGCCTATATTCAACAATTTTCTTGAATCAATATGGAAGAAAGTTGTCTGGTTTTGGACATCCTTTGATACGATACATAGTAACTGGAGAGGATAGGTTTGCTATCCACCATCACCTTTTCATTAAACCTAGTAATTGCAAGAGCCTAGTGAACTCATGATGAAAGGAAAGACTAATATTCCTCCAAATGTCACATTTATTTCTTCCTAAAAACAGAAAGAATAAAAAAGTACATCTTTTGGTCTTGCATATTCCTCTACTTTTTAATTCTTCAAGAAAAAATAATATAGAGTAATAAGTATGATAAAAGTAATGCTTTTATTTGTAACATTTGAATGCATTACATGACATTAAATTTAGATCAGACACTATTTTTTCTTTTCATGTTACAGAACTGATTTATTTCTCCTATTTTTTTAAAAATATACATATATATATAATTTCTACTTTTTTCCTAAACGGAGCTAAAAACAATGATTTATTTTAATCTGTATAAATCTGTGAAGTACACTGCTGTATTCCTGTATTCCTTCATCACAGAACATATTTCCACAGGACCTGTGGACCACAGGACCAAAGACCTGTGGACCAAAGACCAAAATGGAGGAAGAATTAAATCAAAAAATTTTCTTAACTCATGTCAATAAGTATCAAGCAATTTTAAAGTTGTTCTGTCTTACATATTTTAACATTGTTTATTCTCCACTTGTATTAGAATACAAATACAAGATATACATATATATGAACTGACTGAACAGCACTAGTGATTTTTTTTCCAGATATGGCCAGCTGTGGATTCTGCCAACACTATCAAAAAATGAATCTACATGCCTATCCTACCTACAAGAAATGTAGCCCAAGGAAAGAGATGCAAAAATATTTCTATAGACAAGGCATAATAAATATTTCTTTCAAAAGTTAAGGTAGCAGGTACTACTGGAGGGAATGTTCAAGAATTTCCTGGTATCTTAAAATAAGGAAAAAGTGATGAATATAGAAGACAGGGTCTTCTTAAGACTTAACTTAATATGAAAGGAAACAAAATGAGATTAAAAGGTCTGGACAGCTTTGAAACCGAGCTAAAGAAAAAATAGGCTAAAGCCAAACAAACACACAGATATGTTACTTGTAGTTGTCTTAGTGAAAATGAACTTAGAGAATACATAGGCTCAGTTCATTAAGTTCAATCGCCAGTAGGGCCATTCATGTCAAACATTGCGCTAGGAGTTTTCTGAAGATAATTTTATCATCAGAAATTTTTATATGTGAGACTCTGTTACTTGCTAACAGAGGTTAAGATTCCTGTACGCTTAGTGATTTTGGAGTACTTTCTCTCTTCTGCCATGTCATACTCATCTTTCCAATACCTATTTTTTTTTCAGTGCTGTTTCAGTAAAACATATGACTACAGTCCTTTGAATGGCAAAATGAATAAAAAGTTGATTCTAGCTGAATTTTTTTAAGGGTTCCATGCTGGAAATCATAAGGAGAGGTCAGAATTTGTAGTATTATAGCCAAGACAGCTCTTTTCATTTTCATAAAGGGCATTGTGTGGAATGTATATGTCTCATTTAAAAGCAGCTTGATTCAGTAATTGCTTTGGCACTTGTATTTGAATTATACTGAGGTGAAGAAGTTGTAAGATGAAATTACCCTTTACATTCCTGTCTTTGGAGCATATTAAATTAGCAATGATCTAAAATACAAAGCATAGAGCAAACAGAAAGCACAAAATATTACTTCATATCTCATGAATACGTAATTTTTTTTTTTACTTTTTTTTTCCAAGCTAAGGATGCCTGTTGCTAAGCTTTTTATGTCTTTGCCATAACATCCCTTGCTGAGCTGTCAGGGCATGTTTTCTTTCAGTATATTCAGAATAACATTTTTGATAGCTGCCACTAGGTCACCTACAGCAGAGCAGCAGAGAGTCTCATAATGCTATAGGGAACCTGGATGACTAGGTCTATACCAAACAAATTTCCAAGCAAAAGTCTAGATGTGATTATTAAACTGCAGTCCACTTTTTATGACAACTGAACATGTTGCCATCTGTCTTTATAAACAGATTGGAGAAGATGAATTAGCAGAGTGACATTTGAGTGTGATAGGTTCTCTTCACAAATATTCTTCTTCAAGCAGCCTGTAGTGGAGTTTAAATCAACAAGAGAAGAGCCATATGGCTCACTTATTAAATCATCAATGGCTTTTAAAAGGAATTGTGACTTGCTAGAATATAGTTGACTGAACATTTTTATGATCTGCGCTCAGTCTAGCAGATTTTAAAGCAGATGACATTTGGATTTTTTTTCTGTCATGCTTCTAATATATTGCTCTTCATTGACAAAAGATTAAGAATATGAAAAGAGAAAAGATTTGTATGATTTTTTTTTCATCCTGTATGAAACATTGTGTTGATAATCTTCACTAATCTCTACATATTAAGTTTTGCAAACTATTGAATTATATTGCGGTAATACATACAGTGACATATGCTCAATTATACATTTTTCCTTTAGCACCTCCGAGATTCTTAGTTTTGTGTATGCATACAATGATCAAATGCATAATTTTCTTCCATTGTTGGTCATAGATCTGATTTCAGCTGCGTCCCATTTTCTCAGAGCAGCACAATCTTTCTAAGCCCAGGAAGGAAAAATCTGTTTCTGACATACATTATAAACAAATTTCCCACAGAATTTGGTTGCAATTTATAATAATAGAAATGCCTGGAGGTTCAATATCATTATCACACTTACCATTCTTGTCACTTTGGTAACACAAGCTCCACACTGTCCTTATTGCTCACCTACCTCCCATAGCAAATTTGTAATCTCTATTTTGCTTAGCATGTTACATTTGGTTAAAACCTTCATTCCTGCTTTTAACAAAATTTTTAGTAGGTCCTTCATCTCCCATTCATTTCAAGATGGGGAGTAAAGTTTCCTTCCTGTAATCTGAAACCTTTACGGAATTGTTCCAAGCTCCTAATATGTTTCTCCTAATCTTCTGTTCAGTTCTCTTTAATTTTGTACTCCATCTCCTGTCTGTTCTTTCATGAAGTATAACACTGTAGGCGGACAGGCTTCTTTGCAGTTCCTGCCATCTGGATTCTTATGCTGCTCTACTGCATTTTATCAGTGGTGTCTTAACTTAAAAATATGTTTATTTGCTCCTCTGTTGCCTAAATGTCTTTATTTTTCTTATTATCTGGTTTAGCCTATTACTTTTAACATTACATCATCTTATTCAAATTCATAAAATATTTCATAGTGTATTTTCTATGAATAATCCACTAGGAACAGGAGTTCAAACAGATCATCTATGACACCATTTGCTCATTCTTATGCCTTACGTGAACTCTAATTAATTCTCCAGTGATTGTTTTGTGATCTCTTCCTATGATTACCTGACATTTCATGATTCTTCGCTCTATTTCTTGTTTGCTACTCTGTAATATCATCTATGCATTTGGTTGGCGTCTATGCATTTATAACTGAAAGAAAAAATTAACTGAATCCTGGTGCTTATACTCCTATGTTTCCTATATTACTTATGTTTATTTTTGAAGGTCTTAAATAAAAACTAATCTTATGAGACTTAAGGAGCTTAAGTGTAATTAGGGTCAAATAACCACTGTTACACTGTTACACTGACTAAGCATAATGCTATCCATGCTAACTTGCAAGTTATATAAAATCCTGTTAATTATATTCATACTTTTTTTGTGTGATAGTTCCACATTTTCTTAAGCTGTCCCTCAAGCTCTGCATGATCATACACAATTGAGTAAAATTGCTGTTTCTTAAAAATGTACTTCTACTTTATATGGAGGATTCTGCACTGGAAACAAATATATGTATGATGCTGCTCAAATCCAAAGGGATTAACTTAAGAAAACTAGAAATAGTGTTTGTTGGAGCTATTCAGAATGATTCGATAATACTGCTTATATATGTGTGTGTTGTTTCTTATAATTTCATACTTTTTTGTTGTTGTTGTTTATTTTTTATTTGCATAGGCTGAAGATGGGCAAAAAACGTGGAAGTTTTGGAAATTACGGACCTTTTATTTCCAACATCTTCGGTTATACATGTTTTCTATTTAAAAATGCTATGCTCCAAATGTTCCAAATTTTATGACAGGTTCCTCTAAATTTAAACACAGACCAATAACTTCAGTAGCATGTATTTCTAATTCTGAATATTTCATATGCAAATAGTTTAAAAAACCTCCAGGCCCTTTGTTTAAGTCAAACATGATTACGCAGAAGCCTCTGTTAAAAACTATCTATCTAATTTGCTCATCTAGAAAGGTGCTGTGTTCCCTCCTGCGAGCTGCTAAGTATGTTGCAGTCAAGATGATTTCAAAGGCAATTAACAGTGCTGAGCATCTTTCAGAAGACATTTTAGCATGGTGCAGGCTCAGGCTGCTAGGTGACTAATAGCTGCATGTCCATATGCAAAATATTCCCTTTGCTTATTTGAAGGCAACCTTAAACAAAAGATTTACTAGCTAGATTTTCTAAAGGAAAATGGAAAGGTTTTTAAGGATGACTGCTCTATTTGAACTTTTTTAGTGTTTTTGATATAATGAGTGCTCTTACAATTCACATGATTTCCCTGTTTCAAACAAAAGAAGGGAATCACTGTATTTTTCCATAGGAGCTGAAGAATAGTTAACTGAGGTAATTTTAAAACAAATCTTTCTGTGAGCTTAGAAGATGGATTGGAGGCTTATTTCCATTAACAACAGGCATAAGCATCATCTAACCTCCCTCTGAGTCTTCCCTTGTCTATTCTACATATACATAACACAGTTTTCTTGGACAAACTCATTTTCAGTAGCATATGCCAACAAAATCCATGCGCTGAGAGATTTGATTCTTCTGTTTCAAAATTAAATATCCCCTGTAGGAGGTCTCAATTCACTAAGCCAAATTTTTTTGCAACTCTGCCCACTAAAATATGAAAGCATGTTTTGCTGGTGTTGTAAAAACCTTTCATTTAATGAACAGTTTCTATTTCTTTGCTATTCCCTAAAACATATTATTGTGGCAGCAAAATTGTTACATGTTTCACACGGAAAAAAAAAGTGATTATTTGCAGGTGAAGAGCTATTCTGGGTTACTCACTGTGGAATAGTGAACAATTTAGCTCTGAGCTGCAATGAACTCAGTGGTGATGATAGTCAAGAAGGATTATGGCACACAGTGCGGGAAGCTTTACAGGAAGGGAAGAAAAATGAAAAGGACTGTAGCATCCTCGAAGCATCAAAGTAAGAGAGATGAGGGATGCTCAGAGCTGAAGAGATCATTCTTCCTGTATGCTGATTGAAATTTATTTGTTGAATAATTATTTCCAGAATGAGAAGTAAGGGTAGTTTAGTTTCAGTTAAAGGAATACCCTGAGTCATGACTACCAAGGATGCTGATTAGCGGTATCCATGCTCTTAGCCTACTTTGATTCTTGTTAAAGCATAGAGATATTTTACTTACTGATTGGTTTAAAATGGTTAGTGCTTAGGTGACCTATTTGAGATTTGCTTTGTAGAATAGACTACTCTGGATTTTAAATCCCCAGAGAATTCAGCTGAATTTTTAACAGTCTATCCTGTTATTCAAAAATAACATGAAATTAATTGAAGATTTTCTCATGCTTGCTTACTGGCAAGCAATTAACTGCCAACTGATATCTTTAGATTCTGATGATACTCATAACGGCAGGTGGACAGATACGAGCAAAAATGACTGTTATGCAAATTGCTGCTCAGAGAAAAAATACACACACGGAAAAGTGTTTTCCAAGCCATCTTAGCTGCCACAGAAATCAATGCTGAACTTTCACTGACCTCAGCACTACAGGAATATATATTACCTTCCCTGTAGTATTACTTGGAACCTCCATTCTAATCAGAGCTTCATTGTGCTCACCAGAGCACTGGTCCACAGAAAGAAAAATACTGGCCTCAAACACAGAATCATAAGACCCGAGGAGACCTCAGAGCATGATCTGCTCCTACCCCTTGCACTTTCAACAGGCTAAATTCTAGCCGTGCCTACCAGTGCTCTGAACCGAAGCTTGCAGGGAGATCAGGTCAGATGTGCTGTCGGTTCATGTTGGTGACCAGTTATCTTGCTTCCCAGTTTTAAATGATGCATGCTTTAACCTCACTTCTGTAATGGAACAATTCCAACATATATATATAGATATGTATGCATGTATATATGTTAGAACATACACACACACCTGTACACATATGTAATGTTTATGAAAAGCTTGCTATAGGATTTCTGCATTTATCACAAATAGGGATATTGTGCTTCATAATAAACAAACTTTTTAAAGATTAGCTGCTATCAAAAGACTCATTACCTCGGTGGGCATTAACCATTCAGGTCAAGCCCAGGAGATATCAGCATCCCTTAAGTGGCCAGTGTTTTGCTGAGAGGAGGGACTAAGACCTTTCCTGATTGGTAAAAGGAATAATAAACAACCTTGAAGATGGGTTGTGTGGGGGAAAAGGCAGAGCAGACAACAACCTAAGAGCACCACAGCCTCTCCTCCATCCCAGGGTATCCCCTTATATCCCCTCATCTCTTTACCTTCACCAGGTGATCCTTGTTAACCTCAAATGGTTGGCCTCAGAAAATCCTTTAATCCATCAAGTAATCAGGTCATTATTTTCATTCCTGGCCAGCCTTTCCTCCTGTTCCTCCATAGGTTTCTATTACAAAGATATTCCTGGCTTGGCCTCCTTCTGCAGGTACAGCCCAAAGATGTAAGTTTTTGGGTAAAACCTGCTAAAAGTTTTGAAATGCCTAGTAGCAACATGTGAAGTTTAAAAAGTGTTTGAGCTGGCCAAACAAACAAGTATTTTTCCTTTCTGTTTACACATTTTACTAATAATGCAAATATCTATATTGTAGCAGATCTATGCCATTCCTTTTCAGAGGCTGACCATCCCATTTTCAGTACTCCCCTGTGTATCTTCAGGTTTCTTTAGCTACTGTAACAATTTGGGGGTTAGTATTGAAGAGGTCAGTAATGAAGAACCATTTTCTAATAACCAAGAACACTCTCTGGTACAGAGGGGTAAGATCGTGGGAGCATGTCTGAATTCCAAAGGTCCAAAGAAGCATACATTGCTATATAATTCCAGATAGATGTTCATCAAGTTTTTGGCTTTTTTTTGGCTTTTTTTAAAAACACAGAATATAAAATGCTATATAACCTTCTTTGGGAATCTTCCCCAGACCTTCACTATGCTTTAAAGTGGATATGCTAAAATCCTAGCACCAAACCTAAATCTTTCTGCAATTTAAATTCATTATTTCCCTCCCATTCATCATTAATGAAAAAAATAGTTTTCCCCTGCTTTTCTTTAGCTTAAAGAACTGCAGTTTATTCAGGCTTTTCTCATCAGGTCTTCCTTTCAAGATCTCTGGTAACTCCTCACATTCTGTCATGGAGCTCTGGCCAGCTGGCCAAAGTTTCTTTCAAATACCAGTTAGGCCTTACCAGCATGGAGTAAACAACAAGGGTAATTTCATATGCCTTGTTGTAATCTAAGTAGAAAACTGATAAGAATGTTCATTCCCTGTTTTACAAAAGGAGAACAGAGACTCACAGAGATCAGTGAGGTGATTTGGGTAAAGCAAAAAGGAAGGTTTTGGGAAAGAATCAGAAAATTAATACAGGCTCTTGAGTCCCAATTAAATGCTTAAGTCATAGCCTCTTTTGCAAAGATCGGTCAAAAATAAACATAATAGGAAAAATTAAAGGAAATTTTTAAACTAAAAGTGAGTTGATTAGAAGATGAGTTCCATTTCTGTGGCAACCCTTGGCAATTCCCATTTTGGGCTTATTCTTCAGTGAAATAGCAACAGTATTTTCTGAGCTTTTCCTTAAAAATGAAATTGTACCAGAGAATGTACGTGTGTCACACTTTATAGTTTCATGGTTAGGATACTGACCTGAGATGTCAGGCTTAACTCTCTGCCTCAGGGTTTTTCATTGCAGAGAATTTCAAACTAAACAGAGCAAAGTTTTAACCTTAGGTCTACCATGTTGCAGGCCAGCTATAAAGAAAGTATTTTCAAAACCATTTAATATGAATTGATATATTTCAGTTTAAGGAAACAGCCTACTTCAGCAAAATTTATGTTGTAGTCAACTGAGATTGGGAACAGAAACCACGATAGTATATTAAAGGAAAAAGATCAGAAATTAATGGATAGACTCTATGGAACAATGTGGATCTGACAATAAGTACTGGATAAAAAATATCTATCTTTATGTGGAAGTAAGCACTCCTCTATTGCTCATTTGCTATATTGGTGTGTGCATCATTTTATAGAGAATATAAGGGAATGTTGTGCTTTGATGGGGGCGAGGGGAGGGGAATCTGGTAAGAGAGGAATCCCCTTGCAGTCCAGCCGATCCTCAAAGGGATTGGGGGTGGCTGGAGTCATCTCTTAATAGGGATACCAAATACTATGGTAACTATAAGCCTGACTCTGGCAATACCGGATTCACAAACAGTCTGTCAACCATAGGCCTTGCTAGGAGTGAACCAAGACCCGAATAGCGTGATCAACTATAAGCTTGATTCTGGCAGTACTGGATTCATGAACAGTCTGTCAACTATAGGTCCAATCGCTTTCCAAACAGAGAATTGAGTTCACAAATTGCATGACCACCTATAGGGCTGACTCTGGCAATATTGGGTTCGCAAACAGCCTGTAGGTCTGATTGCCTTCAAAACGAGTAGTTGAGTTCATGAATAGCACAACTTATTCAAATGCAACATTTAGAGAACAGGTTTCGGATATCAGTACAGAAGATGGGAGAGGGCTCTCAATCCTGAGGAGTCTCCTCAGGCAGCGCCCTGACCCAAAGGGAGGAAAGGGGTTCAGCCTGTTGACTGATCCAGAAGTTACGATGGAGTCTTCCCCCTCTCCTCTTCCTTCTTCCTTAGTTCCTCCATTCTTATCACTCCATTCTTCCTTCCTAGTTCTTATCACCCCATTCTTCCTACTAGTTCTCACCACCCCGTTCTTCCTACTATGTTCCTCCTTAGTTCACCTTTTGTATATTTTCTTTTACATTTAGGTGGAGCGTGAGTGACTGTTGTCATACTTTCATTATTGATTGGTTTAGAAGTCTCCCAAGTGAATTGAAAATCTAGACAGCATGCTCAGTGAGGAGTGATCATTCCTTGGAAGCAGGTAACTTCTAGGATGGGGTTGTATATTGGTATTATAATGAGATTAGAAGGAGGGGAGTGTGAGCGAAGTCCATCGGAAGGGACTGATCTGCCACCACTGTTGGCCCAGCAGCAGCCATCGCACTGTGTGGCTTA
>JAUBNY010000635.1:43636-64257 GCA_032275445.1 Crypturellus soui | reverse complement strand
CACAGGAAGGCCAGCAAAGTGTGGCCATGGTGTCTCCGTTCTGCTCCACTCTTCGTTTACTCTCATTAGCACGTGCTAGGAGGGCAGATTGTGTTGCCAAAGGAGTTGTGGAGAAGTAGACTCCGCACATACCAACCTCCTGGAAGTAGTAACTGTCTCCCACCTCAGGCAAGCGTCTGTAATGCCATAACTTCTGTTAGGTCCTAGTTTTTATCTAATGACCCCTTTCTCAGGCAATTCTCTCACAGGGTACAGCGTTGTGTCTCTAGGTATGACAGATTTAATTTAGTATCCTCTACTACATTTATTCTTTCTGTATGGGAAGGAATAAAACACAGTGGCTGATCCTAAAAAGTCACTTGATCATAATGAAAGAATTTCAGAATACTTTTTGTGCTATAAAGGCTTGAATTCAGCAAAATATATGAAATAAGTCAACATAAAAAGTATCTATACTCCAACATCTATTTTCAGCCAAACTAACTTTCTCTCTTTTATTGGACACAATAGGATTATTTATTGTATAGTTTGACTTTATCCACTTGAATTAACTGTCTGGATTGAATCAAGTAAGGAAATTGAGAATCTAATTAGGTAGAAGGAAAAGGATCAAAAGCTTCCATAAATGCCTCAATGTCAACACTGCTTTTAACTTAATGGGAATTGTTTAGGATTAAATGAGATATATTTGGATATCTATCACAGTGTAAGGTTAATTGTATGGAAAAAAAGATGTGGCAATATCTGAAGGCAATATCTTCAGACTGATGACTTTCTACCTTCATCCACAAAAAAAGAGGACAGAAGGAAAGAATCACTAGAACTTTTCATTTTTTTGTAGGTGCTTTTCATGACATGAATCTCTTGAATCCCTTTACTCCTCATAAACTAGAAGCAGAATTTTGAAAGTAATAAAAATACACTTGCTGAAAGCAGTACTATAGAAAAGTGGCATTATGTAATTTTAACCAAGGTGGAATTAGTACTAGGAGATCTGGCATTCAATTCTTTGATAGCACAGAAAACAAAGCAAGCTCTCTCATACCATTTGCCAGATATTCTCCAATATTTGCCTTTGTCCCACATTGCTGCAGGATATAACCTGTAGCCTATAGGCTAAGGAGTTTCTAAAAGAATGAGAGTAATCCTTCTTATATATCCTTCTAGCTTATGGCAGTCAATGGTTTAAGGACTTCTTAAATCAGAATAGCATCCAGATGATGGTGCTTAATGGAGCTTTCCTCTATAAATTTGTCTAATCTATTTCTGAACCCATTTACACTACTGACCTCCACAACACTCTACAGAGCTGACTTCCATAATTTATGCATTAAATGATAAAATATTTCCACTGAGTGTTTTAAACTTAGTGATTGATTAGGTGACCCTTAACTCTTGTATTATAAGAAACAGGGCATAATCACTTCTTATGTACCTTCCCCAAACTATTCAAGATTTTATAGACCTCTCTCATATATCTTGTTGCCTCCTTTCCAGGTTGAAGAATCCTATAAATGCTGATCCATGCGTCTGCTCATTCTTTTTCATCTCTTTTTAATATACTTCATAGTTTTACTATAACTTTTTTAGGTGGAGTGACAAGAGTGACACTAGGAATTCAAGATGTAGAGTACATGATGAATTTATAATAGCACAGTGATGCTTTCCACTTTTTTTCTCTGTTCTTTTCCTAATAATTCCTGTTTGCTTTTTTGACTGATGCTCAGCAGTGAGCAGAATGTTTTCACAGAAATATCCCCAGAGATTGAAAATTCTTTTCCAGAATGGTAATAGCTAATTTAGAAGGAGTAAGCTTAGGAAGAAAATGCTGAGACTAGGGCTCTTTGAACTCTGGCAGGTGACAGCTTTTCATGGCTGCTAACAGTCCCACATGATAAGGGGGCTAAGGAATTGGATCAGAGGCTTCACTGGGGTTCTTTTCACGTGCCATGCATTTCTGCACCCAGCAGAATGTACTGCATGAAGCATAGTGTGTAAGGGACACAGGCTGTACGGGACAGTATGCAGCACGTGCACCACACTCCTCCAGCCATCCCTGACCTAAGGGTTCCTCCTGTCCGGCTCTGACCACTGGCCCACAACAGTGGGAGCTAGATCACCAACTGCAGATGACCTCTTTCTGAAAGCTTATCAGTCTATAAGCCAGTCGCTTGTGTCAGGTATTTGCTAGATCAAAGCTCTACACATGATTTCTTCCATTTCCTAAACATGAATAATGAACTCCTCCATGCATTTAATTCAGATATGGAATAGCAGATGCATGTCTCACTGAAATGTGCCTGCAAACTCGTCCCTGTGGCATATAGTTTCTCTTGGAACAACATTTTCATTTTTGGCTAGGAATTACAATGAGATTTTAGTTATAAATCTTGAAAGAAGAAATATCTTCCCAAATAACATATATCCAGACACAAAAGATAAACATATCTTCTTAGTTAAGGGAACTGACATGCATGCTTTTTCTTAGAGTGTTGCAAGCTAATGAAAAAAATGGATTTCTAAAACAGGGAACTATCTGTAACCCATTAAAAATGCATTTTCTCAGGCATGTGTCTTTAAAGAGATTATAGCAGCAGCTTTAAAGTTACTCCCAGGATATACAACTGAATTACTTTTAAATTGTGGCAGATGCCACACCATGAAAAGTAAAAAATTCTGAAACATCATTATTAGAATTGCCACCATGAGTGTCTCTAAATAGATGTAACAGATGCATTAAAACTACACAGAGGACCAAGCAGAGGAGAAGGATAGAGCAAACAGTGGACAAAATCACATTACTGAAAGACATCTCTCTAGATTTAAGATAGAAATTGCTTATTGTTCTTGTAGCCCTACAACATTTTCTGTGTTTCTGAAAAGTTCATCCACAACTCATATACGGTAAAAATATCCCATCAGAATACTTTCTCTCACAAAAAAAAAATGCCTTTTAATGATCTAAAGGTATGCAATAAGATTTTGAATCCACCAAAAATGTGGAAAAAATAACTTAGAAAAGTAAATATTAAACATAATTAAACATAACATAAATTAACAAATATAATTAAGCATAGCATAAAAGTAAAACATTATGAGGATTTGTTTCAAAGACAATTAGAATGAGTCTTTTAAAAAATACCTAAAAGTTCAAAAAACAGGAAACATTTGTTGCTTGTGGCACTGTCTGGTGGAAGTTGTCGGTCAGGCTTGTTTTCTTTTCTTTCCTTCCTTCTTTCCTTTTTTAATTTTTTTTTTTCTCTGTAAGTCATACTCCAAAGGCTTCATGCCCCCTCACAGGAGGGAAGGGGAGGCTGTGTTTACCTCCTCGCAGCATGTGCTGCAGCACTCACTGCATGGGGAAACGGGGCCCAGCCATGGAGAAGCTGGGAATACCAACCACCCCGCATTATGTGATGCCTTGGGCTACGCCTGCAAATCAGGACAGAGAAAGGCCGGTCTCTACTACTTGCTTGCTGTAGGAGCTTAGGAGATGCACTTCGCTTTGCTGTGCCTAAAAGCAGCTAAGTCACAGCAGTAATTCTAAAAGCCAAAGTCCAACGAGCACTTTCTGGCTTCTGATACACCATGGAAAATTAGCAGGCTGTTATTGACTCTTAGAATAGTAAATACGATGAATTAGGAAAAAGAACATTAGGGGCTGTTACATAGTATGAAAGAGAAAATTAGGTTGTCTGGCCTGCCTACATATTTGTACCAGGCATGCTGTGAATACATTATGCTTGCTAACTTCTATGTACTGCTGTAAACTAATATTCATTTAGCTTCATATATATGTTACATTATACTTAAAGGGCTCATTTGCACCAAAATTTTGTCCTGAATTTTTGCTTTTCTTTGTATCTTTAAACATCAGTAACTTCTGTGCACATTTGCATTCACATGCAAATTCTGGCACATATGTGTTGATATAATATAGCTCAGAAAAGAAAATCCCTACAAGATTTTGTCATTAATATTTCAAAATATATCAATATATCAAATAAAAATACTCCAAGCAACAGTATTAAACAAAATATTCCAAGCAACGTCAGATGTTCCTGAATGATGTCCTTCACTTCTGAACGATGTTCCAGGAATTTCTGCAATGCTTCGGGAAGCTTTTGTGCTAGTTGCTGGGAGGCATCGCTCCTGCATACCATTAGTTACCAGTCATGTCAATAGAGCATAACAGAGAAGCATCTTTTGACACTCTGGAGCTTTGCATTAAGACGCAAAGTCTTGAAATGCCTTAGTTCTGTGGGGTCTGCCAGCTATCCTAAAACAACACCCAGCACAAATTGGGTAAGTTAGAAAGGAAGAATTTAATTACTCAATGTAAACACAAAGAACATACATAGTTATACAGGCATTTGGACCAGGCTTATAGAGAGAAAAGAGAAATTCTGTTCCTACCTGCTCCTGTGTAGATTGGTGCCAAAAAAATTTTCTCTCTGGGTATTTCTCACATAGCAGATGTTTATTGAAACTCATCGGGCCCCTAGTTTTTTTATGCCCTTTTAACTTTACTTTCACTGAAGATTATTTTTTCTGGTCCAGTTCATACCTAATTCACTCTAAGATTTCTCAGTCCAAAACTTAGTTTTGATACTTCTTCTGCTTGATTATTGATTTCCCCCCTCTTAACTCTGAACCTCCTGACAGTGCTGCAGTGGCGTTGTGTGAAGCCCACACTTGGTCAGTAAACAGAAGATGTGCCAGTGCTTTCTGAAGTATGCAAAAACTGTGTTGTGAGACAAGGGCTTCTTCCTGCTTGCAAGAATAGTTTTCAAACTTTAGCATGACAGCACTTTATTTTTTTATATGCTGAAGTATGTCATAAAAACATTCAAGCATATAAATGGAATTAATGCATGCAGTTCATTATCCGGTCTTGACTGATGCTGCTCTCAAGGATAATCAGGCACTTTGGAGTCATACTGGGTTTGGAGGGACTGTCTCCCAGTGCTGTCTTTGAGGGATATTGTAACTGCCATGGTGAGTTAATGTACCCATGAACTGCTACCATCCCTATGCAAATGCCATTGATGTCCTTGGGATTCCTGATAAACTGAACAGATCCCTTTTAGGGTGATATCTGCAAGTTTTAATAGGAAGAGGAAAATGCTCACTACCATAATTTCTGCAAGAGACTCCTGTGGCCAATTCTAATGAAATACCAGAGAGAAAATGAGAGCCAAAACCAAAGTAGACTTACCTTTATATCTTTATGTATATTGGTAAGAGGTTTTATATTGCTTTTTTTTCCTTCTTCTTGGATCCAGTCAAAAGGGACTCAGGTTTGTTAGAGAGGCAAAAGCAATTTAGTAAGTTCATGGAAGGTGAAAGTGCCGAAAATACAAGTACGTGATTCAGTCCACTGCCTGCACTACCTAGAGTTGCTAAACTCGTGCTCAGTATGTGAGTTTTTGATGTTTTAAAGGCTTCCTGTCTCTCAGCATGTGGAAATGTATTTGTGCATTGGGCAGCTCAGAAAACCTTTTCATCCCTCCTTCTCGTTTTTCCAGAGCTAGGAAGGAAAGAGTAGGTACTGCAGTAGAGTTATCTGTTATTTAGATGCTGTAAATATTAAGCTGTATTAATACATAGTTCTAGCTTTCCCTGACTAAGGAAACTAGATAATTCTTCTTAAAAGAAATCTCTAGACTTCCACTTTGTCAGGCTATTTTCCTTTCCAATCATCTGCCTTACAACTGATTTTTTTTAAGGGCCTATTGATGGAAGTAATAGATTGATGACACTAACATCTTCTCTATGGCAAGAAATTGGGAAAAAGAAGAGAAAACATAAAGAAAATAAAATGCCATACCCCTTTCTGTGTAATCTTTACAAACTATTCTTGAATTCTTTCTTGCAAGACTGTAAAACTTATACAGCATTGGAAAGTTCTCATTCATCTGCAGGACCTCAAGACAGCAGTGTGCGGAACAATGACACACAAAGCATATTATGCTTTCCACAGACTTGAAGAAATATTTAGATTTGCAAACACCAAAGCTGTTATACACTTTGCTCAGTCCATAAAAATATTGCAGTATCATTAATGCAGTAGACCATCAGCACCTTAGAAGAACTTTCACAGGGAATTAGTTTGTTTTCCTTTAACCCCTGTTGTGCACTAACAGTCTTCTCTTCCACCCAATATTTCCCTGCAAAAAGTATTCATGAAAGCTAAGAAATATATTACTAGTGAAATGTGTCTCAGAAGGATAGGTCACAGAAATCCATGGCAGCTTAAAATCTCTGTGCCTGTTATCACCAAGAATTTCTCTGAGCATCACATGCTTATTCTTTGTGAAACAGAAACATACAGCATCCTCACCTCATAGCCAAAGGGCCACTATTCACTTACCAGATAGACTGGCAGAAAATATCAAATGCCAATGTTTGTAAGCACTTTGTGCAGTTCAAATGCAGTGCACAGAGGAAATTTATATGCTGCAGTGTTGCCTGATTCAATGTTTTGCTGATTTTGTTTTCACTAACTGGTCTCTGAAGGAGAGGCTAAGCACTGGCATTGGAAGTGCAGTCCCAGTGACAAGGTGCTGCGTGCTGCCCGCTTGCAGAGGAAGCAGCAGGGGGACTGGTGCAACTATTGGCATATGCACAGCTTTCAGAAGGACAAAAACACCCCGAATAATCCTGCTATGGCAGCACTTCATCTATCTCCTCCCTTAAAAAACACTTCCTTGAAGACATAAAACGTGACTTCCATATATGCTCACCAAAAAGTTTCAGTGTCACAAGAAACAGCTCTGTATTTTCCCCCGTGTAATTTTGATTTTGCAACACCTTACCAATTGTGCTGGCCAGTGTGTGCATGCTTGCTATGACTCCGCCGTGCGGTTCGTGGGCTGGGTGCCCCACGGACTCCTCTGAGTGTTGTGCGTGGCTGCTGGTGACTGTGGGAACCAGACAACCCCAGCACTCCCCTCTGCTCCTGAGCGCCTCTGAGCTCTGCTGCCACACTCTCATTTGCAGTTTCTGTTATACTTATGAAAGTTGCCTCTAGCCTTTTGGGATGCATTAATCCCCTTTGATCTAGATTCTGCATTTCCTAAGGCACATGCCTTCGTGCAGGTGCATGTTTCAAATAAGTATAATGGACAAGCCTGTAAATTGCTGATATCGTGGCAGAAACTACTTGAAAGTCTGACCTGTAAGAGGGTTCACTGAGTAATAATCCTGGGCCAGCCAACTGCCTGCATGAATTGTACTGTGTCTCACAAGCTCAGAGATCACGCCAACAGAACTGCTACAGACCTGGCTTTAGCTACAAGGCTCAATCATTTTCATTTTTGCACTGCTACTAAATATTAAAAGAAAAAAAAAAAGGTAAAAAGAGAGAGCACGAGTGGGAGAGATGTATGCCTATTTAAAAGGAAAAGAACGGAACCCTAAATGCTGAGATTTCATCTGGCATATCTGTCATCCAGACTAAATTGCGTCCCTAATGTATGAGAGGAAAATGGAAAATTGCCACATAGACACAGTCGCATAATAAGCAAATGTTAATTGAGGTGCTTTGTTTGTGATAGCTCCTGGGAGATTTGCAATGAGCAAGGCTTTTCTGTATGGGCAATTCCACAGCATATGCTAGCACATCTAGGAAGAGTCATCACGTCTAAGTACTTTCTACCATCTGCTAGGAAAAGTGAAATATTGAAAGATTTCTCTCTCTTTGCCCCAATGTATTTATGCATGGAACTGCGACTTCAGTCTTCTCTTTTTTGACCCAAGAAGCTGAACTCCAAATTCTTAACATTTTGTGAGGCTCTCTGCTTTGACCCTTCTGTAGAGAAACATGCATACATACATGTGCCTAGGCACACACTAATGCAAATGCATATCTGCATAATCTGTAGGCAAACTATACTGTAGTGAAGGATTTAGGGAGAATGTAACATGAAAAAGCTTTTCTGATAAAGTGAACTCCTTGCTTCTTTGCTTTGCATTCACACTTGCATGTGCTTCAAGGACAACAACTGCTCTTTACTGATATCAGTCCGTCTGGTTTCCAGTTTTCAGGCTGCCTGCATATGCCTGCACTCACACACACGACACAGACATAGACGTGAAGAGAGACACTTCAGTTCTCAGCTGCAGCCACTAGGTCCTGAGTGAAATCCTGTCCTAATGCTTTTGTGGTCTAAAAGGCATTTTGACTGCTAGCACTGACTGAAAGTATCCCAGGGCTGGTCTTTCTGTCTTGTCATGCAGAAGCCATCTCTGTGGAAATGCTTGCTTCATGCCTGAAGAGGCCAGCACAACACTTAACTCCTCCAATGAGCTTCAGTACAGGATTTAGATGTTGCAGTAATGAAGTCTGAAGTACCTATCACTACCTCCATGAACAGAAGCTAAAATTTAGAATTAGGCGCCTAGGACACAGCTGCATAAACAGTACAAAAGAGTAAAGGAATTTCTGTGCACTGAAGAGGAAGTCTTTATTATTCCCTTAGGATGGATTCAAATAAATGGTATGCCTGCAAACTCACCTCTCTCCAGAGTTTAGGGGCCTGACCCAATGCTGCACTGACTTAAGGCAGAGTCTCCAAGATGCTTTACATCCATTAAGAGTTCGCCAACTAGCACTGTGGTGCCACTCGCCTTTCTCTGAATAGCCTAGAGCTGGAGGAGCCAGCTGAAGTAGTTTCAGTCAGAGGACTGAAATACCCCCATCTCCTATTATCACTGATTTCTGGTTTAGGTGTACGAGTCCTTTCTCAGATTTATTTGAAGCCCACTGCAAATGTGTGGACAAAACAACCAGGAAGGGAAGAGAGGGGAAGGTAACTAATGTACTAACAAATTTCCCATCCACTGGAGAGACTAATTTCTGTGTATTTGGCTTGTGTCCAGAGCTCTCTGGCGAATTACAGGAAGAGCTCTATAAAATATTAAAAATAGAAGTGTCAGCATTTATCTGTATTTCTCCAGTTTACTGCATAAGAAAAGGTACACACACTCACATACTCAACCTCATTTTTTTTCCTGAGTAACTTATATGCAAATCCTCAACACAGAAGGATTTTTTACAGCTGCCTAAAAAAATGCTGGAAAAATAGGATTTATAATAGAATGCTGACACTGCTATAACTATACAGTAATACTAGCAGAAAGCATTTCTGAAAGAAATGAAAATAGACAGAAACCAAATAAAACTGTAGAAATAAGTTATATACTTACTAACTTTCTTAACTGAGTTAATGTACCTGCAAAACAGTATTAATAAACATATCACAAAAATAAACAGGTCTGAATAAAGTTAAGGATGATTGACATACAAATAGAGAAATGCATGCCTTCTCCCATCTGCTTATCATTATAAGGATTGATAGGCAAATAAAATGAATTCTGACTGATCAGTAAAGAGCTGCATAAAGATTTATAATATTCAGTAAATAGTTTGTCATTGGTATTTTAAAGCAAAATTGACAGGATACAACATCCTATTTACTTCCAAGAAAGAGCAATTACGTTATGTACATGAAAAGTGGCTGATAATAACACTGCATGACATTTTGAAGCTAACAGCTTCAATTATTATATACGAATTATGGCCAAGAAAAATATGCCTTATGGGCAATTCATTTGATGTTTTAACTTACAGGAGAAAAGTAATTAAAAAATAGGTAAGGACATTCTCACCAACTTGAGATGAATAAGAAGGGAAACATGATGCTAGAGGGCTTGTGTTTTTATTATGGAAAAGTATGCTTAAATAAATGGAAAGAGAAAAAGTCCTCCCTTCCCTCTCCTAAATAAAACCAAGGCTTGTAATTTGTCTCCTTTATAAAGTTAACAGACTCCTGGAATGAAGGATGTTTAGGATTTAGGCTACATTGTGTGAGTTTATAAAAGTCACTATGGAGTGGTACAATATCCCACTGAGATGAAAGGAGCAAAATTTCAAAACCACCTCTGACATTGAATGCAGACATTTCTTTATGCACTTGCCAATATAAAGCTAATATTATTGTTCTTACATTCAGTCATTTTACACACACTCAAGATCTGCTTTATGCACTTCTGCACAAAACTGCATCTTTTTTTGTCTTCCTAGTCCCCTCGTTGGACAAGCCAAACTGCCCATCATACGGCTACCAACCAGCATATAGTCTTAAAAATGTATAAATAGCCCTTTGAGAGACTAGCTGCTTAGAGTACCTCACAAGGAACTTAAAAGATAACTACCACAAGAAAATATATGGAAAGTTAATATAGAAAATCTCGAGTTAGAAGCATTTAAGAGACAACATCCGTATTTTCTATAGGGCAAAAATATGGTTGTTACCTTATGTTTAGGATTTTGTATTACTGATAAAAATGCAGCTTTTCAGATATATTGAAAGAAGTAAAGTCATTGAATCAGAAGCAAGTTATGGAAAGCAGAAATAAATATTACATGCTTTGCTTAATATTTCTCTCTGTAAGTAGATTACAGTCATTTTTACTATCACCCTGTTTCAAGCACCTGATTATGGTATGTCTGATTCCAGGCTTTTAAATTTTTTTTCATTATTTTCCTCTTCCTTTCTTAGTCTCCTCTCATTCTGTGGACTGAGGTAAAGGTGCAGCAAATCCTTTTGCCGTTCAAATGCAAAAGCTCCATCAGCTCTTGGGACCTATGCCCACTACATGGCCTGGAGTGGCCAGTTCCCTCTCCCAGGTCTATTTACCCTGCACCTTCTACAAAGCAAAACTGCACAGGTGCTGCTGTCCAACATAGCAAACCACATGAAGCAGAGCTATGCAGGGAAAAAGCTGCACATCCCCATCCAAAAAGTTACTGTCCCTATGCTTTCACATACTTCATTCTCTTGTTCGCTAAAGATACAGATCATCTTATGCTGATGACACCATGTTACACACTACCCATTCCCTTAAACTCAATGCCAGAAAAGTTTCAGCCAAATATATTCTGAGGAAAATTTCTCTGTCTGAATCAAGCCTAATCTTTATGATGAAACACTTATATGCTTTGCATTTAGACAGTCTTGTCTGCATGTCATCTCAGTCTAGTGCCTTATCAAGTTAAGATTAAACTTTTAAATAAAGGAACACCTTGCTCAAGATTAAATGGCTTTCTGAATTTACTTTGAAGCAGGCACTCTAGCAATCTTGTTCCTAGGAGGGTAAGCAATAACCAAAATAAAATTAGATCTTTCAGTACTGTACATGGGATTTAAATAAAGACTTTATGGACCAATCATGTACTCCTTTCACATATAAAAGTAACCTCAATCATTTCAGCAATATTAGTAAACACACATTTTATTACAGGAGGACTAGTAATAATGCTGACACTAGCCACACATTAAAAAGCACCAGAAGTATTGGCCATTTTATTTGCCTAAAGAGAATATAAGAGAGTTATATTTCCATGTGCTCAACTGAAATATCTGGTTTTATTCTTATATACAAGAAGAATTCAGAATTGACCCTAAAAATGTCAGAAAAATCATCTGTATCCAAAAAAAGCTTTCTTCTTATGAATAAAAGAATAACCCATAACTGTTTTCCCTATGCAGTCACATTTCTAGGGAAAATATATGCAGGTTCCACTTTTTGGCAAAATATGTTTTTACTGAACCTTTGTGAATAACACTATGTTTAAATAACAATATATGCATAAACAATGAGCATATACGTGTAAAACTTGAAATGTCAATTCGACCACTTTATACAAAAAAATAATTTAGTTCACAAAGGAAAATGCACAAAAAAAGTCACAATAACCCTAATTAAGACGCAGTTTTAGGGTTAATTACATTCTTGAGATTAACTACTGTCCATTTTGTACTCATTTTTCTGTTAGGTAATGATTTTCTTTTTTTTTCTTTCAGTATTCATGGTATACTAAATTAGCTCATATCTTTAGTCTCTTGAAGATGAAAGGCACTAGGTAATTAATATTGTATAATTAAGAAAGCTCTTTCTTTTTGTAGAAGTGTCTTAACATTAGAGTGCAGGAGATGCTCCCATCACTCTTACTTTTTTGATGATAAATACAGAATATCACTTCTTGACCTGAAACAGTAGCTATTCAAATAACTTGCAACCAAAGGTCATTCTATAATATGACCAGAGGATCTTTCTCTTTCCTTACCGTTTCTTCAGTGTAACTAATCCTAACAATCTGTGCTTTTCCCAAGAATGCTAAAATATTCTGTGAAGAAACAGCAACATATAAATGTACGACAGCTTCTGGCAGTAAAGACTTTTTTTTCTTCGTGTGCATCAAAAGCACAGCACATCAGATTGGAGCTGAAGTGTGACTACAGTCTGTTGCATAAATAAGGGAGAATATAATCTAGAAACTCTCTACAGTAGTGTGGAAAAATGTACAAAACTGCAAAGATCCAAAAATCTGAAGATTTTAACCAGAGGAATAACTGGTGCTCTGTAAGGAATTTGCAGGCTAGGCAGCTTGCTGAGCTGTCAGGCAAGTGCTTTTCTGAAGATGGATTCCCAGATCCTTATAGCTGAGATTAGTGTTGTTCAAGGAATAAACATCAATTTAAAGTTCAGAAACACTCTGTATATATCCTAATCGTAAGCAGATGAAATTGTGACTGCCAGCTCTGCTTCCATTTCTCAGTAGCTAGATTTGACTGCAACTATCAGCAGTCACAGCTGAACTCCTGCCTTGTTTCAGCTGGCTCCGGTAGCTGCGGCCCCGCAGGAGCCCTTATAGCACCTATGGATCACTTCGGCACTTGGTAATTGGGGAATACCCCTCATCTCCAGACCTGAGCTGACTCACTCACCCAGAACTAGAGCTAGAGCTGGAGGGACGGGGTCGCCACGCGAGGCTGTTCCTCTCACCTTGCCAGCCTTACTGGAGCAGCGCGGAGAGCTCAGAAGAAACAGAGATAGGGAAGCAGAAGGCAAGGAGGCTCGGATGTGCTTTAAATCAGTGAGCATCTGGCCCCAAATTCCTGCTATATAAGAAAGTTAATTCTGGTAGAACTCAGCTCAACTAACTAAAAGCATATTTTAAAATATCCTTAATTTCGGCTATTTCAGAACACTGATCATTCAAGAACGTGAGACAAGGGAATTGCTTTTCGGATATTAAATGTTTATGCTGCTCTTCATGCTCTGTGTCCCTTTGGCTGTGCCTACCAGTCAAATGGGAAGTAGACTGTGTACCTACTTTGGTTATTGAGTCACGGCAGTCACAAAACTCTGCCAAAAATAATAAAGAAAAAGTAAAAAAGAAAATTAAAAAACAACAAAAAAAGAAAATCCAGGAAGTAATATGCAATGCTTGAAAAGCCCCTAACTGCAGAGCATTTCAGAGGTGTCACATTTTGCACATACTGTCTGCAAAAGTAATTTGAGGGACCAGTATCAGGAGAATCAGTAAAAATGTTCCATATGCACACACAGTTCCTTGCTGTCCTTCCCACCAAACCCAGGAGTGAGACGCTGGGGGAATATAGGACATTAAAACTACTTTTTCGGTTCTTCTCTGGAAATAATAAATCTTAAGACTTCCTTATCTGTCTTTTGAAATACTAAGGCATTAGTAAACCAAGGAATTTAGCTTCACAATGCATCAGAACTCTCTCTCAGCTTCAGTCTCTTCACTTGCAGCACCTGGCCAGCTTTTCCTCCCTGTTACAGGGCTCCTCAGGATTAAACCTGATGATTAGAACAATCTTTATGAGGAATTAAACTGAAGCAAAGGCATGTACATGTAGAAAAAATTATGAATCCATGATCTTCCACAATGCTATTCAATCAGGGATTATGCTGATTATGTAATCCCTAAAAGGTCTTTTTACAACATACCAGCAAACACACCTTTTCTCCAGCAACCTGCTGTGGGTGGACCTGCCTGGTGGTCTAGACACAGAGCAGGTTCTTGCTGTCATTGACCTATCCGACAGGACAGCACAGCTTGTATTTGACAAACCTGGAGCATGGTACATATTGTTTGAACAGACTTTTCATTGAGGCTTGTAACAAGAAATAGGGTTTGTTTGTTAACAAATAAGGACTCTACTGTATTCCCTTGATTTCTTATTGATTTTTCTTATTGATAAATAGTACAAAGTTGCTTTACAGCCAGGTGATGCTACAAATTTCTAAACAAGTAAGTGCACTGAACAGCTGCTATGAGATTAAATTTTAGTCAAATGCATTTTGTTTAGTTCTTCTTTTGATTACAGTGTAGGCCTATATTAGCTCGACAAAGAAGCCAAAGAGATCTCTAGAGCCTGGCTTTCTGCTGTGGATCATCAGTAACCCTATTCAACAACCAAATAGCAACTTCTTCTGCTCTTTTACTCCATGGGATTCCTCAGGGAGCAGATCTCTATTCTGTCATTTACAAGGAGGATATACTTGTATTTTTCCCTCCATCTTTCCTTAGTGCCTAGAAGAGAAGACATGCCCAGATATTACTTTTATCCTGAAATAATAACCCAGAGCCACCTGGTCTCCAGTGGTCACTCGTCATTGGGTCTCAAGCAAGCGGTCAGATCCAAGTACTGAGCAACACTGGGCCTTACATACCCATTGCCCTAAGGCATTTTGTTTAGAATATGGCAGCAGAGAAATTGAGTTTGAAACAATCAATGTTCAAGAAGCCCTTGATCATACATTAACTACTATTTTCATTTGTTAAAACTTGAATAAGTCAATTCTCAAAGCCAAATGGGTAATGCATTTTCCTCTCCCACACATAAAGCTATTTGTGTACTGACTGATGTGCACATGTATCTGTGGAAATTTTGACTTCGTGACATGCAGAGATGTGCTGGCTTTTTAAATTATTTCTTCTTCTAAATGAAGAATAAGGCTAAGCCCAGAGAGGACAGTAAGAGTAATTTTGCCTCAGCATGTTAGCATCTGAAAAAAAAAATGCTATGAAGAAAATCAGGAGGAAAAGATAGTTTATTCAAATAATTTTCCAACCTAACCAAATAACAATTGGCTTGGGCTATTTTTATTCTTTTCCACAGTATATTGCTGGTTTTAATAGTATTCTGCAAGAGTGAATTTAGAATAGCAAAACAGAACAGAACACATCAACTTGATTGGCTTGATTGACTTGGATGACCCAGGGGAGTAAAAATTGCCACTTGCTCCTCTTCAGCTACAGGGCTATAAGCCTCCAGAGTGTGGCTACAGAACCATATCCCGCAGCTCTCAGTTCTGCCCCATCACTTTCCAGTGTCTTTAACTCTCCCTCTTTCTGTGAGAGAACGGAGGTTATATTTTCTTTCTGACTTTACTGCTTAGTCCCAAGCCCCACCTAGATCAGCATAAAATCTACAATATAGCTGAAAAAGCTTATTCTGTACAACTACTGGGTCTGAAGAACTGCACAAGAAAGGGGAGAGGAGGAGTTGCTGGGATCCACTACTTCAGCTGACATGTCTTGCTTTGTGACATGTCTTTATCGAGCTTGCCTCCACTTCTTGACATCCAAGTGACTAATAGGCAATTTGTTTAATTGGATGACTGTGCTCAGAATATTTTTCTTTGACAGAGATAATATGCACATAGTTCTGCCTGGCAGAAACTACAACAAGATCTAGAAAAGCAGTGGTATTTTACTCCTAAGTGGGATAGAATGATTTCCAATAAATTATCTTTTTCTCCTCTTTTTCTAAACTGTTTCTCAGATGCTGACATATGAAGTAGTCTGTCAAAACTGTTAGTCACCAAAGGCTTGGTTTTGCTCTGTTGTTTGAAGGGGAAAAAGAGAGAGAAAGAGAGAAAAAGAAAGAACAAATAGCTAAAGCTTTAAATGTCTGCCTGAATACCAGGGCTGTGGTCCTGCTCTTTCTCAAGTCACTGGCAAAATTTCCATTTTCTTGTGGGTGAAGGATCTGGTCCTGAAGTACAGTAGCATTTCCATCAATCTTTACTCACTCCATTTGAACTGCCCCAGGTTTTGCCTATTTTGAGGAGATTTTTTTTTATTAACTTGAGCTACACAAAACAACAGAATATCTACTCGTCACCTCACTTAAAACCTCTCAGCACCCTGCGCAGCAGAAGTGCATTGTGCTTTGCTGTTGCTGTCCCTTCACCACTCTGCTCCTGTTTTTCCGCATTTCTCCCACTATACTAATGCAGACCATCCTCCTGCTCAGTCACATCTCCTCCTTAAAAGAACAGCGCTGCATCACATGGAAGCTACATGTCTTTAACTAACAGCCATATTCATTTATCTTGCAAGTTGCTTCCTCTCCAGCTGCATTACTGCAATTTTAAGATTAGTAATTGTTAAATACCCATCATATGCAAAGTGAACTGTCCTTACATCCATAACAATGAACAAGAACATAATGACCAAAGTCTGTCATTTTCTCTGTTTGGATACAGAAGTTCTGTTTGGATACAGAAGTTCAAACAACGGAGCAAAAGCATTTTACCAAAATAAGCAAGCAGAGAAATAAGAATCGTTCTCCCTTAAAATTTAGCAGCCAATGTAGAAATGTGCTTTTTATAGTCTCATTTCTTTCAGGAATGATACACAGCCCCTTAATCTGGACCAAAGCAGGGATCAGTGGCCTGATGTCCTGGCATGACCCAGCCCTGCCTCATCCATCAGCCATCATGGGACTGTATTTGACTGGGGTCTCTCACCAGGTCTGACCCCAACCTGATGTGCGAGTGACCAACCAGCCTTGTCCCATCCCCATGGAGCAGCCTTGGGCTGTGGGATGCTCCCAGGCTGTGGTGGCCCCACTGATGCCAGTGCCAGCCCACAGGGAGCAACCAGCCCTGACTGTACCCAAGCAGGCATTTCTGCTTGCTGCCCATTCCGGTATAATACTTATTCATCCATTTTCATAAATTATCCATCATGCATTTTTTTCCATTAAGAAACGTCATAAAGAATGTCACCTCAGAAAAAAACACATTTCACAGCCAAATATGCCAACAGAAAAGCTGAAATATTTCCCAGGGTTTCTTTCTTTCTTCTGACTCTTTTTGTCTTATCATTGTCTTTTGCTATCAAAAGTTGTCTTTCTTCCAGTGAAATCATATTGGAAACAGCTAGAGAAGTATTATTCCTTTGATATTTTCAGAGCAAGATGAAAACTGTAATATGCAATTTTCATTTTTCAGATGTCATTAAGTGTTTTTTAGAAGTATGATTTTGCCTATGTGAATAGCACTTATGCACTCAGTATCCAAATGAGAACACAATGAGAAGCCAGGAGATTTTTTATGCAATTGCTCTAGTCATCAAAAGTTGGAGACTGTTCAGTCAAAGATGCATAAGAGCAAAATGCCATTTCAAGAGCATGGTCACATGTATCGTCACACTGCAGTGAGGCAAGGGAAACGTTTCTATGGTCATTCATTTTTCTATTCTTGTTTTTAACTCTTAATCTGGTCAAGATAGCAGAAATTTAAAATGCTGTAGCTAATGGATTTACAAGGCAGAACCACAGAAGGTAGCACCTCAACACTGTTACCAAAAAGATAAGATTTCCATTCAGTTTTCTGAATCTGCATCTTTGCCTTGGTACATGCAAATTCTGTCACAAGATGCTACCAGCCTCCCTTAATGGGCAACTGGAATACAACCCTAGAAAGTACTTCCTCCCTTCTCCTATTTTACTTTGTAATCCACAAACTATGATATTGTTGCTCACAGTGATTCATTCTGTACAAACATAGGCAGGAATCTTAAATTCTCTGAGCCCAGCGTTAGCCCTGATTGCAAAGCCTGATTCTTACAAGTTTGCTAGGTGTCAAAGGCACATGTGTTTTGCAATTGCAGGAATTGATAGTTGGGAAGTCTTACTAGAGTGAAAGTAGTAGAGAAAGTGTTAAAACACTAATCTGGATACTTTTACTTCAGACTCTTAAAAAGTTATGCTTCCCCTTGATCTAGCTCTGTAATGAATTATTCTAATCAGCAGACCATTCATTTTACATGCTGTGAAGTAGTAATATTTTAACAGGGCCAGTTATTTTAATTAGAGGGGGAGAACTACCTTAAAGCACTTAACATAAAAGGAGATAGCACTGTGAGTGTAGAGAGTAGTTAAAAAGCAGCAGTGGAATGTGACAATACAGACACAGAAAAAATAAATAATGCAAAATATGTCAAGTCACATTCAAGTTTTGTCCTCACTTTTGTCCTTACTGCAATAAGCCAGCCTGGTGTGTGCAAGGGTTCTTTTACAGACCCTACAATACAGGTGCTTTTATAGATCCTACAATAGTAGGTTAGATTTTTTTGCTAGTGGTTGAAACTTGCTTTATGGAGTAATGGGTCATGATAAACTTCCAGGTTAAACTTCTGGGATTGGTTTTGATTCACTACTTGAGGATATATACATGTAATTATTACTTTGCTTTCTTGGTGCCACTATATCAATAAGAGCACCATAAAAGGTATTTCTTTTTCTTTGTTCCTTAATGTTTCCTCTTCCACCTACAGTCATCTTTTGTACCAGAAAAAGATACTATTCAGCATATAATAAAAAAAGCACCTACCTTTTTTGCTGAATGTTCAGTGGTTAGTCAAAAACATTACCAAAGACTTATTATGCTACTTATTATACTTTTTTTTTTTATGGTAACTTTGGGACAGAAATCAATGCGAGCAAAGTGACCAAGGATGTAGCACTGTTGAGTTGGAAAGGACCATTTTTCCGAAGAAGCTATTAGTGAGTTATAGTGATTCCAGGAATCAACATACCATCTTCTAAATAATGTATTTGCAGAGCAGGGAATAGATCTGACTCCCTGTTAGGTCTGTGGATAGTGGCCACATGGTATGTTTTGGGTTTCCAAGATGGACTGTCTTTGTACAATGTTCAAGAATTCTAACTTTTATCTTAGGCTCAGATACTGAGTTAGTTACAAATCATTAACTTTATGTACTGTATGTATGTTACTTTATGTACTTTATCTAACTTCTAGTTAGTCCAAAAAGTGGGAGACAACAGAGAGATAGAGTCTCTCTCAGACATGAGAAAGAGACCTGTTTCAGCCTGAGACAGCAGATCTTGTCCTTCATTCTGACACAGCACAGGGACAGCTTGTCCTGTGCCTTTTCTGTCCCTGCTCTATAGAGGATCTCTCGAATCCCTACCCAGTTCAGCTTACTAGGTGGAAAAAAAAATATTTAGACCAAAAAACGTGAAGAAGTGATAACATGGTGATAACATAATAGAGGTCTAGTGGATGTGAGGACAAATTATGTTAGTCTGCTTTTGTACTCAGTTCCCACAGTAGGTTGAGGCAGCCACCAGCTTCCATCTGGGAAAATCACTAACTCTCATTTTGCAGAAAACAGTGGGAGAATGATAGACAGAAAGAACACACTTGTGTACTTATCCCCCATAAGCATGTTGACTGTCTATACCTTCCTTTTATGGAGCTCAGAGGTAAATTTGCTACTAAATGCATGCCTAGATGCTTGGAGGAGCTTTCCATACAAGAACAGACGTGAAGGGATGTGGGAAGAAAATGCTCAAACTGGAAGACTTCACCCACAAAAAATCTGAGAGAGGAGTAGTCTGGAAATATCTTCCTGATAGTAAAGTCATCTTAAATCAGCTGCTAGGAGGTTTTGTTAATCTTTAAGCTGTCAGTCTTGACAAGAACAATTATGGAAAATTTCTCAGGGATTTTCAATGGCTAGATACTTTTTGAGCTACAGGGCAAGTAACGTAGTTTGTGATACCAAGCATAAGGCAGGCCCAGATGATAAATCAAGAAGATTACAGTAATGAGAAATAGGAATTACCTTACAGAAGGCCTTCTAGATCACTTTTAGTTCTGTAGCATCCAAATGAAAGAGACTGGCATCTTTATCTTGTAGTTGAATATCTCTTAAAAAAATCTCAGGAACTGTCATCCCCATTGTGCTACCCATCTTGTCTTCCTGCGGGCAGCAAACTTGCCTAAAATCCTTTCCACACCTACAAGCTCTTAGCACTACTATTGCACCGGTTTTCCTTCTCCGGGTGAAGGAGAAGCCACGTGCCTTTGCAGCATTAACTACCGCATGGATTTCCATTCATAAACCTGACAGTGCTTGGGGGTGGCAGGCTGCGCACAACAGCTGCTCCGTTATTCCTGCTCCATCTGTCTTCATGATCCCCTTCCCTAGACCTGCCAAGACCCAACTGCACCATAGTTGCTGTGGGCTCGCAAAGAGCAGTGAGACAAGTTACTTTCTCATCTAACTAGCCTTGCTTCTTAAAAGACATCAGAAGGTATTCTCATTTTTTTTCCCATTTCCCTTCATGGCATGGGAAGTTTTATATTTAATTCAAAATATTCTTGTTTCCTTATCACATTATGCTTCCCACAGTGACTCTCAGTGACATATATATGTAACTTATTTTCCAAAGAACTCTATCTGGGGATTTGCACCATGGGGTGCTTATAGAAGATGCCTGAAATGAGGATGAAAGGACACAATTTAGTTGTTAAAATTATTCCTGCCCATTTACAGGTGATTATAGGTGATCAGGTGTATATCCCCTGGGATGTCCCTCACAGGTAGCAAATCAGCACAGGTTAGATGGGGGTTGACCTGCTGGAAAGCAGCTCCGCAGAGAGGGATTTGGGAGTCCTGGTTGCCAACAGGTTAACCATGA
>JAUBNY010000635.1:0-43174 GCA_032275445.1 Crypturellus soui | reverse complement strand
TGTGGAGTCTCCTTCTCTGGAGATCTTCCAAACCCGCCTGGATGCCGCCCTGTGCCCCGTGCTCTGGGTGTCCCTGCAGGAGGTTGGACTAGATGATCTCTAGAGGCCCCTTCCAGCCTCAACCGTTCTGGGATTCTGTGAAATCATGCTCTTCTTCAGTCTACTGGCAGGCTCATAAAACTGTCTTCAAACTGCAGCAAGGTAATTTTTGGAAAAACCTGAACTGTAAGTAAGTTGTTCTTCAAGGACTCTGAAGGCTGAAGCTAGGCCTTCGCTTTCCTCAGCCTTTTCCTCCATGTGGCACATGCCTGAACACAGTTATTTATCTTAACGCCTGACAGTCTGTTCAGCTTTGCTGAGCCCCCCTGTAAAATCAACAGCAACAGTGAAATCCCTGGTGAACAGTCTCACACTTCTATCTTACTCAAACAAACAAAAAGAAATTCTACTGGAAGGAGAGATTTGTTGATGTTTAAGGTTATATTATTTACAGACAGAGTCCAGACCTCTCTTCTCTTCAGCACATTGTTTTAAAGAAAAAATCAATATTGTACAAACACTTCCAGGATTTTATAGGTTTGTTGGGGAAGCAGTGTCTACAGCCTCTTGCTTGCTGTGAAACAGTTACTTTGTTTTATAGAGTACATCTCACTATTCATGCACCTTTCATCATTCACAGGCAAGTAAAACTCGTTGAGGGGGGATGAATCTGTGGGACTAGAACATACCACTCTCAAAACCCATTACTGCAGCAGTTGGCAAATCAACATTTTCTTTTGGACTAAATTCTACCCCACTAATGCACAGCAAGATTTTATCGACAGGAACAAGGGATGAATATGTGTATCTAAGAATAGGCTTTGTTCATACTCTTTTGAATATCCCTGACTTGATTTTTAAAGTTTTAGGCATCTATGAATATCTGCCAAGAGGCAAATATAAGCATGTCAAGTCTGAATGGAGAACTCTGTTTTTTAAGGCCTCTTAGTGTTTATACTGGAGTTAGTGAAGTAATGGAAAATGAGGAAGACAAAAAGCATGCAATTTATGGTAGATAATCAGAAAAAGGTAAACTAATGTAGAGCATCTAAGACAATATTGGGATATTTCTGTACATTACTAGTTATGTAAGTCTCTATTTGAACTCTCTGCTAAAGATTATAACCTTTAAGGGGAATTATGCATGTTTTCAGTAGGTTTCAACTTCTCTTATCCTTACCTAAAGGGGAGAGTATTAGTCTAGAGCAGAGCCAGCTTCTCCTTACCATTCAAAACCTGAGGCTGTGCCACAAGATGGCAACCTAAAGCAATCTTCTATAAAAATAATGTTACGTGTGAAGCTCATTCCTTGAAATACCTTCAAAATACTTTTCTTAAACCCATGCTGTGAACCTGTACCAATCATGTTTTTGAAATAATCAGCCCAATGTCTGCAAATCGTGGTCACTATTTTGACTCGTGTCAAGCAGTCAATATCCTGGCTGTTTCTAAAATTCCAACACACATTCCTTAGATTATTTGGGAGAGCTAAATACCTAAAAATAATTTAAACACACATAAATGTTTAAATAAAACAGAAATAAAAAATGGTAGTAGGATATCTTTGCTTTAGGTAGCAGTAATGTTCATAATTAGAATATCCAGGGAGAAGTGTCTAAACATGAATGTGAGGCTTGAGTTCCTCAGGGAACATTTACAGTTTCCTAGCCATTAACTTTGTAGCTATTGTTTTCTGATTTAGTATTAATACAGATCCCCTAATAATGCAACAGATCTGACATTTTACCCATGTGTAATATTTCAGCAATTTACACTTATTTTAATTACCCTAAAAGATTATAAACAACTGTATTTATTGGGAGCTCAAATAAAACAGGCAGTAGTGAAATGATGTTAAAGTGTCAAACCCTACTTCCGTAGTTATTTTTTTCTTAAAGCAGTCCATCTCATAGCAGCTACATTTGTTATTAAGCATTAAGAAGCACACTTGGCACTGGAAATTCATTTATTAAAAAGAGGTGAATATAAGCCATGCATATCCATGAATACTAACTGAGATGATATTAGATTTAGTACATTGTTGTTATATGTTGTGTCCCTTCATTACAAATGACATTACATTAACAAATCACCAGACTACAGAATTATATAGAGAAATTGTGAACTGTACTAAAAAATCACAGAAGATCAGTATTGATCCTGTGATAACTGAATATTCTCATTAAAAACTAGAGCTATATACACTCATTGAAGGAAGAGAATGATGCCATCTTGCATCACAAATGCAAATGTAGAATTTCAGATGCTAAATTCTCCTTCCAAACTGTTCCTATGTACTGCACATGCAGCAAGCATTATGACAAGTTCAACTTGGAACAAATATTATGTGTTTCTATATATACATATATTTGTACACACATATCCAACCTCCTGAACAGACGGAATAAGAAACAGAATGGAAAGCTATGCTATTCAAATAAGTTATTCACTACTAACAACTTAGCAAAAACAATTAATTTCATAATATTCCACATGAACATTTGTAAATGAGGAAAAGCATATACAGTCGAGCCAATGGTAGAGCAGAGATCAGAACTCAGATATTTCTGAGCCTCTATGAGAATATGATTACAAATTTTATCAACCTGAATGCTACTTTAATTAATATTCATTGATTATGATTATATTTTCATGAGATAAGCAATTACTTCCAGTATTAGAGATTTTACAAATTATTGTTGTGAAGTAAACCTAACTTGTGGCTTATTAAAAAGAGAAGAGTATATTTTAAATAACTTTATTTCATTTGGGGATGATTGTTTTTCTCCAGTTTTGCCTTAGGGTATTACAGCTGTTTTTCTCCAGTTTTGCCTTAGGGTATTACAGCTGTGAAAAAACAGTGCAACTCATAAAGCTTCCTCAGAATTTAGTATTCTAATATCAAACTAATTTAGAATTTTTTTATCTATCCTATTAGCTCTTTTTTTCTACTTATTATTTAAAGTGATATTGTCTGATGAAATGTTAAAGATTAGTATATGAGAATATGTGAAAATGATATATATTTTAGGGGAGTTGTGCAAATAAGAATTTCCTCAAAATTCAATAACATAATGCAATTCACGGCTCCTGAAAATTCACCATTATCGACACACGAGCTGCATTATCTGGGAAGAAGATTGAAAATGGGATATTCTGCCATGCAGAAGGCAAAGACAGCTTAGCTGATGGCGTTCGTAAGGTGAATTTCCTGTCAGCGCAGCCGGCACACGGATGGCCCCAAGGCAGGGGCCGCAGGCCAAGGAGTCAGCATGATTTGAGCTGAGCTACAGCCGTGCAGCCCGGGGCAGGCCCTCTGCACTGATAGGGGTTTCAGCACCGAGGTACAAACGAGAGGGGAAAGGCAGACCAGCTGTGTCTGCCAGCAGCATGCCCCAAGGAGGCACATCCACGTCAGGAAAGGGAACCACGCTGACCATGTTGTCTCCGTTCTTCCTGTGCAGTAGCCAGGGTAAGTGTGAGGCGCGTGGCCATCCCAGGTGACACTACCTGGTGACGACCTTGCCCTCCCTGTGCACTTGTCATGCACGAGCAGAGTGCCTCCAGCTGCCCCTGCCAAAACCAGGTCTGTCTTTCCATTGGTAACACAGAGTGGAACCCTGGAAGAAAGGAAAACTATAGGAACATTTAGAATTTTGCAAGCTGCTTTTCAATGCGTAATTGGAGGTGACTGCAAGACACTCCTCGAGGAAAGGAGCTGAGTATATGGATTAAAGTGCATTCTGTAAAGTCTGATGTCCAAAATTCAAACAGCTGCCCCATAAAATAATAAAGTATTAGTAATTGTGGGATAACAGATTGCAAAACCATGGTAAAGAACTCCCTAAAAAGAATATGTACAAGAGTAGCCAAGTATAAAATATATTAGACTTGTGCAGATACAGAATCTGTGGAGAAAGCAAAATAGTTAAAGTATTGTCTGTTGTCTATAGGAGACCATTAAGAAGACTTTTATTGCTTTTTTTCTTACATTTTTTTCTTTATTCACTCACTGTAAAGACATAATGACTCTGGATATACAGAATGGCATCTGTCACAGCGTGTATCTTATTTCTCTCTGTATGTGTATGCGTGTATGCAGTGACAAGTATCAGACTAAATACTTAAAAATGCAATGATAAGATATGTGCAGTTACTCACATAAGCATCATGGCCTGCCTATTTCAAAAGCAAATTTATCTGGGTCAGATGTGGGACTGTGAATTGTTAATACACTACACAATTTGAAAAGTAATCTACATCATGGGTGGCAAGCTGGAAACGCAAGAAAGAACACATGCAAATTTCCTAGTCACTACTGGAAATACAGGTCCTTCCTGAACTGAGCATTTTACTCATGTAATTTAGAGAAGAAAAATAGCACTAGGCAAGGATAGATATGTGTAACAAAAAATATTTGGGGTCATAGTGTCCCAGAAAAACTCACAAACTGACTGGCACTACACTGCACAAATGACGTCCTACTTCAGTCCTCCTGGGGACAAAAGCTTCTGTGCTTCCCACTGCAAAAGTACAAAAAACAGTCAAGACTTCTGGCTGACTGGGACAGATAAATCATGAGCCTGTCTTTTATTTATCCTGGAAAGTGAACATTTGTTGTGTTTGGACCTTGAGCTACTGAGTATCTAGAGGGAAACTTGTGCTGTCTCCCTCCCAAAGCTTCATGCAAATATATAAGATTAGCCATAGAACAGATCTTTTTCTGCATCACCATTTTCATATGAGATTAAAAAAAAAAAAAGAGAGAGACCCTGTGACATCGAGCTGCAACACTGCAGAAAAAGAATTGCACTGCAGCAGAGGCAAAATATGACCCTGAAACTGCAGCAGGATGGGCAGCTGTTTCCCACATAACCACCTGGGCAGGTAGGCTTCAGCTTCTCTCTTCTTTACACCTCAGGTTAGGAAAAAACCCGTGCATCCATCATTTTTTGAATGATAGATGGCTTCATCTTTTGAAGTCCACATTTATTTGAGGCTGAAACACCCTCTCTCACTCCCTCCCCTAAACCCTCTAATATTGGAGCCACGTAGCAGCTACCCTTGACATTCTGCAACCTCGCAGAAATGCTGAGCTCACACACTGTAAATTGCCAATTTTTCTCCAGGCTGAGTGTGCGCATAACCTCTTTGTTCTCACATCACTTCCTGTAAAATGCGCAGATATGTATATTTTTGTCTACTCTTGAAATAATGCATGCTTACCATGCTGAAAATGGAATGTAAAATTTGACATTTTCTTTCACTACCAAGACTTTTAAAAATATGCCAGTAAAGGAAATTGCCTTTTTTTCTGGAAGGGTGTGAGAGAGGGGAGCTTGCATTCATGTAGACTTTTCTAAAATATGGATTGTGAATTTCACTTGACTAATCTAAGATATGATGTATAGCTGTGCAAACTCACGTATGGTACTTGGACTGAAGCGGATGTTTGTGATGCTGACCTTCATTCCCTATTCCGTTAAGTTGTTGTGCTTTCCCTCTGAAAGCTAACATGTTGCCATAAATATCTGCAAAGTAAATTTATCATCCTCCTTCAAAGCATGCCTTTAAAATTCTCCTTTATTCTGATGCCTGCAAGAAACTTGACAACAGTTGTTAGGCTGCTGGTGATCTGAGACCACCAACTGTCAGGTTGACTGGGATTGTCAAGTTGTTCTTCGTTCCACCAGTCTGCCTTTTTCCATCTGCTGCATCTCACTTCCTATAGCGAACTCTTAAGGGCAGGGACCTTTTGCGTTCTGTGTTGTACAGCACCAAGCTGTACCAGAAGTGCTGGTTTTGAGGAGCACTCCCATGTGCTACTACTGAAACAGACAAGAAGGGGGGAAAAAATCCATAAATGAAGTCAGAGAAATCATTTCTGCATGGGGTAAAAAGAAATCCATCAGATGTTAACAGAAATGTTAACAGTTACATTTTCCCAAAAAAAAGCACCTGTATGATTTGTATGAAGGAGTTAATTTACATAAAGAAAAATATCTTCTTAAACAACTATGGGTGTTCTCACATCACTTTTGGGCCTGGCTGACCCCTGGCAGTTGCTTCCTTATCCACGAGCAGAGAAGAACCATCAAGCCAAGTGATCATTATCCTGCTCAGAGCAACACCCTAAAGGGTGAAGAGTTAAGGGACAACTTCCTTTGGTGTCACCAGCATAGCAAGCGGCGGCTGAAGATAACACCCCAGCACAGAGGTCACACTCCTCTGAGCAAAGCAGAAGCTCACTGAAAGCGATGCTGAGGGAACTGATTTTTCTTCTCCCAGGAGAAAATGAAAAAGTCACTGGGCTAACAGCGTTTCTGCAGATTGCAGCTGCCCTTGGTGAGAACATTTTAACTCCTCTGCCCCTTCTCAAGTGCAGACTGTCAGCAACTGAGCTCTGAGAAAGTGAAATCCTGGAGCTACTGAAGCCTAATCCCCAGGGACTGCAAACAGGAGGACTGTGTGGCCCTGAGAAACTCAAGGGACCTTGCTGAGGTGCACAGGAGCCCAAGTGCTGCCAGTGCTAAATGCCGTATGATACTAAAGAGTTATTTTTTAAGGCAACCAAAGAAAGCAGGGATTATCATTTCTTTATGGCCTTTTTGTTTGTTAATCTGAATGTTACTTGAAATGCCGCCAATGACAACTTATCATAGTTTTACTTAACAGTTTAACCCTTATACACCTCCAAAGTTCTTTTTTTTTAATCCTACCTATTCTGAAATCTGCCTATTCTTGGAAGTATGATATTGACTTTGTAATTTATTGAGTCTTTTTAGGTTACTGAGCCTTTTGATGACAACTCATGTTTGTTTCTTGAAGCATAATGCTGCTTTTTATTGCTAGACATATGAGGTTGGTTTGTTTGTTGTTAGACAACTGATGTAAAATAATTACATTCTGGTTGGCTAATGAAGTGAGACTGCATGTTTTGTCTATGAATCATTATGGCAGAAATAGAAGAATTTTGCTTAACAGCAAAGCAACTTGTGTTTGTGCTTTGATTTCTCGATGTGAGAAATAATGAACCTAAGGTACCTTGTAGCTGTTTGATACAAGGCAGTGCTAATAAAAAGGTTAATATAGGCAGTGTTAATTAAAAGAATAGTGGATTCTAACCCTTTGATTCTTAAGATACAGGCAGACCTGGCCATTTTGTTCCATATTTCATATGCAAACTTTCCGTTCAATGCTGTCATAACATGATGCATTGGTGGTCTGAAACACTCAGGGATTTAGGTTTGAGCTTGTTGAGATAAGTAAGGTTTTTAACATTTAACTGATTTTCCTGATAACCCATCTGTTTTCAAAAAACACAGCTACATGTTCTGAACCTTGAATTTTCAATAAAACACTAAGCAACCTCACTAAAACCAAAATAAAGATGATTATTTTTTATCAACAGGATATGCAACTTCATTTGCTAATCAGTAGAATAAAATAAACTTCCACATGGTCATTACTACAGCAAAACATTACTTGATTAGATTTCAGGTAAAAACATTCTTTGAAAACTGGCCCCCAGTCTGTGAAAATCAAAGATGTTATGCTTATATATAAATATATAAAATATATAAAATTACTGATTTTACTATAAGTTGCCTATTTTTATGGGAATGGCCTTTGCTATTGCTACTTTTACATCACTGCAGATGTTTTTACAATATGGAACTACTGGAGTTTAAAAAACGGAAGCATTTAAATAGGCAAAATAACCATAGGTAACCTGTTTCATTATTATGCTTATGAACTAATAGATTCAAGCAAATATGCTAGTTAATCCATTATTTCTATACTTACTACCTGCATGGAAGTATATGTACACGTTGTAGCTACTTTTTTCCCAGAAAACTGAAAAGAAAACTTCCTTTTTGAAGCAATTTTCCTACCCTCCACTCTTCCACTCTCCCCGCAGTAATCCATGAGCAGAAGACATCGCCAAACAGCTCCGTCCAAAGGAAATGTGCTGGAGAGGTATGTGCTGGAGAAGAAACACCTGGTAAATGCCACTGTACTTTCCAGTGTTTGGCTAAAGATTCAGGAAATTATGGAGGAAACATGAAATGGTTTCACTGACTGCATAGGAAACTTTCTGATTAGGGTTGTTTGTGCTAACCTGATTCTCTGGAACCCACACCTATCTTACTATACAAATGCTCTAGTGATCAGACACTTTGAAAAAAGGAAAACAAAAACACAAACAAACAAACAAACCCACAACATAATATAAGGAGCTCTAAAAACTTAATATTTCAACAAGTTACACAGACAGATGTTCTATATGATTTCACATTTTGAAGTTTCACGTGAATTTTAGCTAACACAGACCTTAGATTAAAAAGAGCCAATATCCTTGGAGTAGATTTCTTAGAAGAGCTACAAAGCATCACTCGGAAGCTCACATTTATCATACCGCCTCCTGATGGATTCTTCTGCTGGGTTGGCAACCAGGGACGGAGTCCCATCAGTCCTGCCCCCATGACAGACTCTGGCTTGTTTCTCTTACTAGATTTGGAAAGTGGACAACCCAACAGCATAATCCATGTGTCACTTTACAAGAAGCCCCTTAGATAAATGCTTTGAATTGAATCATATGGTGTCACAGTGGAAACGATCGTTCATTTTGTATGCAAGCCCATTTAAGACAAGATACGTATTCCTGAGTCTGGTGTGCCTTGCACCATCTGCAACTTCTATCCTGCTATTTTAAACAGATCCAAAAATCTGTAGAGATTGTGAGAGCCCATTGCGGGCAGAAGATTGGCATGCTGTGATGCATCTTAAAGCATACCTACAGTCTGCAGCAGAACCAAAAGCACATATATAGTAATATTTCCAGCACGAAGTAATACAAATCAGGGGGAAAAAAGCAGACTCCAACCTACCAGTATCTACGGCTGAGACTCTGACCATATTAATGTATTTTAATAAATGAAACCCTTACTACTGATTTCCGTAGCTTAAAAACTCATAGAGTGTTAACGTGTCTTAGTTTTATGCATTTCCTATTGGTACAAACTGGAAGATTTCACCACAACATAAAAGCTCAGTCTCTAATTTAGAGATCTCTCTCACACTGAAATATATATTGAATGTAAATAAAACTTTAATAATAAGTATCTGACAACAAAAGTAAGTTGTAAAAATGTGAGCTGTCACCAACCTCCAAACAAATTTGATTTAGAAAGGTCACAGAAGCCTTAGTCAGCACTTCACTGTGGGCTACAATTTTCCCTATAAAACTCCCTATAAACTTCTCATCACTCCTTTCTGTACGGAGGTAGTCACAGAATCTACAGCAGAAGATGAACTGTCACCTTCAGTATATCACACGTTCACTTTTTCCTGACGCAGGTTCAGTTTTGGAGGAGACAGTTCAGGTGGGAGGTTACAGACACATCATGAATCACTGGGCACAAAAAAAAAGTCCTTCCAAAGAAAGGCTTTGGTTTGACCCCCTAAACTTTTCAGGCTGAGGACGTGTTTCTTCTGCTCTTTTTTTTTTTAATGTGAAGGACAGCCACTGTTTAAACAAGAGGTGTTTGAGTACACAAAAGTACCATTTTAGCCGACAGACTGCAAGAAACTTAGCATACGGGGATGTACGCATGTGGGAAAAAAATCTCTGTAAAGGATTCAAAGAAGTGCCTCACAACAGGATTACAGCCACACAATATGCTAGTGTGTTGCACTTAAGAGCTGCAGCGATTTAATGCAGTACACTGCATATAAAGTAACCTAATTGTCTAAGTCAATTCCATAGTAATACAGAGGCATATCGGCAACTGAGATATGATTAAGCTCATTGCAAATATGATCAAATGTGGACGTGCAATCATAAATCACAGACAGTATGGAAAAAAACTTATCATTATTGAAAACATTTCACTTACTTGCTATAATTTTCTTCCCAGGATTTACTGGCATTGTTCCATGTCCTGCAGCTATTTCCCAGCTTCAGGACACTATCATAAAATAATTAAAAAAAGAACCCTGCAGTACACTTCTGAAGCATGCATCACTTCTCATTAGATTATGTCAGGTTTCATCATCCTGTATCATTTGATGTATATTAGCCCAATACCATGTGTGCATGACATTCCATTATTAATTTAAAGAGCTACCTTCTAACATTTTCAACATGAATAAAATGATGGTAGTTACCAAAATAGTAAAGTCAGCATAAGGCCTCTTTGAAATTAAGAAATAACAGTTCAGCTGATCCATAGTTCAAAAAGAAAAGTTTTCATGGATGGAATCCAGCTGTAATAACTTAGTGATGAGCCATAATAACTTAGTGACTAGAAGACCAAGGAAATGGTAACTTATAAGGCTAAAGAAAGGTTTCCAGAGAAAACCATCCAAAATAACCACTGGCAAGCAGGAGAGAAACCTGGTCAGGATTAAAAAGCTAATTCACAGAGAATTTGCAAATTATAATTCTATTATAGGCGTAACAACTTCCCAGTAAAGCTTAACTGGAAGAACCAGAAGAAGAAATTCTTCTGGTTTTGGTTCTTTTGCACTTTTATTCTGGAGGTCCCTACTTGAGCAGCAGGGTTGGACTAGATGATCTCTAGAGGTCCCTTCCAGCCTCAACCATTCTGTGATTCTGTAATTCTGTGGTAATACTGTAAGGAAATAAAAGAAATATTGAGAATGAATACAGTTCAAATTTAAGAGAATGAATGAAGCAGGCAGTCAGAAATGTAACATTCATTCATTGCATATACCAAAGTACAGAAGCTATTTCCAGTGTCTCTACTGCAAACAGTGACACAGGTGACAGCACAGTTACCAAGACACTCACAATGGACATATAAAACAAGTTATTTTTGGAAGAGACAAGCCAAACGTTGACTTGCAGACCTTGCATTACATCACTTTTACAGCAACAATCTCTAGAAAAAATCCACCTCTAGAAGTACCCTGAAGTGCAAGGAACATCTGCAGTGCTATTGAGGGAATTCAAAGGTGCCTCATCACCCTAATACATGGGGCATGCCTTGAGAGGAGAGGTGCGTGTAGAGCATGGCGGCGGGAGATGGGCTATGACTGTGAGCAGCAAAAATGATCTGTTGTTACTAATGCAGGTGGCGGAACACATTTTCCTGTTGGCCCAAGAACACAGACATCTCTATCAAAATCTTTTGGAAATATATGGGGATTCAATATATGGGGATGCCTTTGGATGAAATCACAGATAACAGCAACAAAACAGAAATAAAAACAATCTTAGCAAGAGTCTTTCTTATGTGATCAGAAGATTTAAGATGTTTGCCCAGATGTGAAAAGAACACAGCATAGTTTAGGGCAGAACATTACAAGGTAATGCTACTCACTTCTCGGAGTTACAGGGAGGCCACTGCTCTGCTCCTTTGCCTCTGAACAGGATATAGCATTTGAATCGAGTCACTGTTTCATCCAGCTCATTCACTGAGCCCCACTCCAAAAATATGCCTCCTAAAACCCGCTGGGCTTGCTTGGAACAAGTGCGCCCTGTGAAAGTGGAACACAGGTGGAAGACACCATTCAAATGAAAAATACTTACGGTTATGCTAAAGCATACTATTCAGTGTATTTTAGATTAAGATTTTGCTCCTTTCAATAAAAACAAGTTTCCAGAACTAGAAATGTAATAAAGCTCTGTTTTCAAACATCCATGGAGGGTAATTTACCCTAAGTATAAAGGTGTTTTGATACTTAGAAGAATCCGTACTATAGTGTTTAGGAAGAAAGATATAAATAATTTTCTCAGTTCAGTAGACTATTTGGAAGCCTGAAAAATCAAAGCAATGCCACAAAGTTTTATAAATAAAATTAATAGCACATAGGCTATTATTTTACTGGATCTTAAATAATATTATAAATGTTATATCTGTATATGGTGAATTAACAATATGAAAACATTAAGGATGCTTCATTTTACCTGTGCTTAAGCATTACAGTGTTATTCACTATGACAGCAGCAGCTTGATCTTGGCAATAACTCAACATGATTTCAACTAGACAGTTTAAGCTCGTTAGCTGAATGAACATCAGATTCACTCAACTTGGTGTTTTGGCCTCATGTGCAAAGTTAGAGTGGTTTTACATTAGAGAATACTTGCTGCTTGTACAGTTGGTTCATACCATAGACATCTGTCAGGCACCTAGAGGATTCAGTATGCCAGTTGGCTCAAAATATTGTAGCTGCACCAATGCACTCAGGTACTGTATCAAGCCCTTCGGAGGGCACATATCACAGCAATAATTTCACTTCCTCTATTTACAGTGTATGATTGTGTTACAATAAAATAAAGCATGAGTATCAGACAGATTAGCATAGTAGCGACAGCAAAAAAATCTCATCTACAAATGTCAGCTTCTCAGTATTCTTCTGAGACCTCGCTGCAGTGTTCGATGGTGTTCGAAGGCTGGTGTATATTAGAAAGTGGTAAACTCGGGGGAACTGTTGTTTTCTTGAAAGCCATTCTGTGAAGTCTAAGACACAACGGCTTATTCCCCTGTAGAATATCACAGTCTGCAGAAAATGTTTAGGAAAGATTAGATTCAGATTATGCTACCCATCCTATAGAAACATGAAAAAAGAATATGGGTTGTAAGGCAACATCTATTTTCTGCTTCACTGGAATTTTTAATGTCAGAATTTACATTCTCCTTTCCAATCCAGGGTCACCATGCCCCAGATTGATCTACTCTAACCAGGTTTGTTTAAAATCAATTTGGGGTTCCTCAGTGAGCACACTGAGCAAACTACCACTTGTACTTCAGAGGCTACAAAATCAATCACAAGAAAATAAAAGCAATTCAATGGCTTCTCCAAATTAAATTGCACTCTGTTGTACAGCACAAAATTGAGAATGAGGCAATATGCAACTAAGAAACTGAAAGTGTAAGCAATCACTAAGTCAAAAATTGTACTGATTGCTAACAATGAAAAACATATATGATACAGTCAATTAGGTGGCAGCTTTAATTGTGTTTCTTATTCCACAGGTTACAGTCTTTGAAGTTGAAGCAGAAAGGGTAGGCTGACAAGGTTAAGAAAAAGACCGAACAGAAAACATGTCTATGGGGCTTTATTTTTTTCTTTTTAAAATATTTAAAAAGATTCATTGCTCTAATATCACAGGTGTACTAAAAATATTATTGATCTTCCAATATAAAGAAAATTTTAGTTTTTCTTGCCTAAGTAATAGAAGCTTAGTCTAAACTCTCATGTAGTACTCTAACAGTGCATCAGAAATTTCAGGGTTTTTTTTGGCAATTATATAAAGACCAAAAACAGTGGGGGGAAGGAGGGAAAAAAGTCTTTCTGCATGAAAGTCTTTTAAGATGGCACAACATAAATGAAGGACAAAGCACACATGATGCTTTGCCACAAAGTTAAAAGAGGACAGATTGTTGCTCCATTTTTTATTTTATCAGAAGAGTTTTCATCTACAAAAAAAAGATAGTTCATTGAGTCATAATAAAAAAGGATAAATCATCATTGACATGTGGGAAATAGAAAGTTCTTCTTTTTTTTTATTTTGAACATTCATAAATAAATCAGTTTTAAAAAATAAGGTGAACAAGCTAAAGAATGTTTCTTTAAATAAAGACTGTTACTAGTCTGTATAGCTTTTTATCCCACATCATTTAAGTTCTGTTTTGTGGTGTACACTCAAGATGTGGGATAAAATAAAAAGAATGCACCTTTTCCCATGGGAAAGGTGACTGACCTTCTTTTATTTTTTATTACAAGTTTCTCCTGTCATAGTACCATATAGCAGAATGCTAATCTCATGGTGTACATCTTGGCATTTACCATTGGTCAGCTGTTTTCCCATAGGTAGCTCACCACTTGATTGAACTTTGACAGTTGTCTTTCTAATGGGAGAATTTATATCAATGTCTGGCAATAAGTTATCTGGCTTTTGCTGCATCATGGAGTGGAACACATGTACGACTATTTTCAAGTCAACTAGTGTAACTTGCATATAGTCAAGACTTCTTCCTTAGATAAAGAATTTCAAACACAGTACAAACTAATACGAAAGTATGCCAAAGTCTTGGGTATTTACCATCATTATACACACTGAGTGTAGCACTCTGAGAGAAAAAGTGTTTGCTAATCAGTGTGGACTTGATTCTGCACCTGACTTTTGTGTGGAAATGCACCTCTTCCAAAAGGTGCATATAGAGAGTACGAATTAAAAACAAAGGAAGTTTGTGTACTGAAATTGTGTGAATTATGTACTGTTCTGCCAAAACACATCCCTGTTTAGCAGCACTGTGCATTTCAAATCTGTCAGATTGATCACCATCACATTAAACTTGCATGACACTGTGAGAAGATCCAGGCAGGCGAAGATGAGCATTAGAGGGAAAACAACTCTTTCCAGTGTCTGGAAAATTCCTACTGTCAAGATTGATGTCTATATGACTTCTGTGAAAGCCACGTAAGCAAGTAAGAGGCTTCTTTATCCCCTACACTTTTTTTTTTGCAGATATCTTAAAGCAAAGGCTATGTTAGTAGCTGATCTACAGCATAGACTGTCTGAATACACACACTCTACAAGAGCTTGCAATCTCTTGAGAGTAATTTATACCGAAGGCTTGCCAGAAACCCTTATGACTCTTCTTCGTATTTATACATTATTATGAGTTAGTATCCTTCATATCTTTACTCCCTCTAGCAGTCAAGCAACGTACCATACAGATGTTTAAACATCATCTTTCTTCCTAGGTTCAGTATTCATTATTTACTGCAGGCCTCCAAAGTACAAGACAATATAAGCACAATTCTAGAAAATTTTCTATTAAATGTCAAAATTCTTTGGCAGATATCAGAAAAGAATATAATAGAGGTGTGAGATTGTGAAAGAAATAGAAGAAAAGGATTTTAAGACAGTATCAAGGATCATATTACAATAAAAATACAATGAAAATTAAAGTGGAAATGGTAAGGCCAACATTCATATCTGCCACACCTCCTTTTCTTCTCTGTTATTCTTTCCCTTGATTACCAGCACAGATATCTGTATCCCTGTGTAATCCCACCATATGTTTTGAAATGACATTTTCAACTACATTTGTCTGGGGACAAGTGCAAAGGAAGCATAATCTTCAGATTACAGTAAAAAAAAAAGTAAGGGATCTGATTTTTACTCTCTCCATAAGCGTGAATGTGTTTCCTTGTCTCGCTGGGTTGAGAAGACTAAAATTCATCACCTGAGATTTCTTGGGCAAGCACAGTATCAGTTTGATTTTGTTTTTCTTCTTATGATAAGATGGCAGAACTCCTTAAATTTCATTACATTCCTTTATTACGTACAGCTCCTGCCGATAGTTCTGTACAGCTCAAATACAGGAAGAAAAATCACCTTCACCTTAACATCATGTCCTTTCTTCCCTACCTGCACCCTGCATAGCTAATCATTGTCACCTGATGATTTGTCTCTCACCCCAGCTGTTTACCACAACTGTATTTATGCTATTGAGCTCCACAGCTGCAATCTATTCCCAGTGTGGTTTGTTAGGGAGTAATAACTGGGCATAGTGTAGACAATGCCACAATGTTTAGAAAATTTCAGTCGGAGAGGTACTAACCTGTACAAGATACCTGTGCTACATCTCTCAGTGCTGCCACCACAGACGCACATGCACCAACAATGAGTGATGCAGTGAGCAATGAAGGTTGTTCATGGTGCAAAATCCTTCCATTTTTATGTGCTGTCTTGCTTTGTGTATAGCAATTCCTACTGTTGGAGTTTAAGTAGGTCAGCAGCATAGTTTGGGTGTATGGTTTACTTACCAAACCTAACTTTGTAAACAATAAAAGAAAAAAAAGAAAAAGAGTAGACATGCTCTAGCAAGAAAATGTTGCCTAATATTGTTAGAAAGAGAGTTAAAAGAAAGAAAAAGACATCTTTTGCTGTCCCAGTTTTCCCACTAGATGTGTGAAGCAGTTAATGGCAACAGCACAAGGGGAGAAAACAGCTTAAAACAGGAGTGGAAAAAGGCCTTTTTTGCAAGGTCAAGTGTCTCTACTCACAGATTCCTTTGGTAATAGAGAATATGGCAGAAAAGAGCCAAACATTTCTCCCTGAGAGGTCCCCTTCCCTGCTTTCAACCCCAGGGACTGCAACTGTCTCCAAATTTAAGTAAAGAAGAACCATAAATTCATATGTTCCTTGTAATGATACATCCTCTTCATTATCACAGGAAAGAAAAATCCTGCGGGTTTAACCTACTCTTATATTCTTTTATACCACAAAAAAAAGAAGAAAAAAAAAAGAAGAACTGCAGAGAACTTGCTTATGCAGGATTCAAGAGTCTCTCGCTGAAATCTAAGATTTTAATTAGTTTTGGCAGAAGTGGCAATCTACAGAAGTCAAGAGGAAATCTTGCATATGCAGGAATCTTATTGACTACTTCTGCAGTAACTTAATTGAACTTAATTTTTCCTCTCCTGTTCACAGTTTTACCCCCTGCTGCACTTAAGTCCTTTTGATCTATTATCCTGGACAGAAACTGTGTCTGCTCTATCCGGTAGTTGGAATAGTTTCACGTTTTTGAACAGACACAGAAGCCATCATTTTAACTGCAGCTCTTGTTTAAAGAGCTATCAATAATGCAATATTAACTATTTTTATATTTTAACTTCTTTTCCTTACATACACTAGTCCTTGAATAAAAGAATTCAGAGATCATTACTCTGAGTGACCTCAGTTCACATACGGAGCCATGCAATTCCAATTACTTGCCTAATCACGCTGTCAGACAACTGCAATATTTGAGCTATACTCTGTACTTTGTACTACATATGAATTGACAATGACATCATTACAAAGGTCAGCTATAATTCAGGGCAGATTCAAGTATTTTATTCGAAATGTCCAAGCCCCCTCACACCAATTTTTCTGCCGTTAATCCTGAGGACCAGGAGCAGTGCCGGTTGCTGATTTCTCAACAGAAAGACTATTACAGATACCACTGTAAAATTGTGGTCATATTTAAAAACATGGAAATAAATTCTCTTTATCAAAATCATAAAATTACCTACCCTCCCCACCATACATGCACACACTTTAGGAAGAGGAATGTCTAATGAAAGATCTCTGTCTTTTACTCGAGGCAAAAAGTATGAAGCCCACCACGTCCATATCCAGAGAGCCTTATGTGAATAGACATGGAGCTACGAGAGATAACTGAGACCCAAGTGAGACCTTCTCTTGGCCTTATTTTGCTTTTAGTAAATCACATTCTCCTGCAGTTCTACATATCTCTGTGGGCTGAGGTAAGCAACCCTGAAAAACACATTTTACTATATGTTTAAATACTGAATATCTCAAAGTTAGCCGTTTCCAAACTCTGTAGCTTTTCGCTGTACCACAAGTGTACTTTGTTTGCCTTTTTAGGTTATCCTCGCCATCTTGTATTAGCACTGATTTCTTCTGACAAGAATCTGATTTCTGAGTACAGAGCAGTGATTTCCTCTGATGTGTATTCCAAACAGCTAAACTGAAATCCTTTGACTGAGTTTTCTGGTGACCATCCTTTACCCTTGACAGATCAGAAAGATTTTTAATCACTTTGTTCTTCGTAGGATTTAAATGAGCTGTAGAGGCAGAAGGCCAGTCTATTAAAGCAGTACATTAATCCACTGCACTGCATTCAAGCACCAATTTCTGCTTCTAAAAATAAGCTGTACATTCTGGGTTTTTTTGTTGTTGTTGTTTTTTAATTTTGTCTGTTTATTTTGAAAGAAATTTACGACTTGACCTTGAACTTCAATACTTAGCAGAAGTGCCAGGGTTACAGAGGTAGGTGTTTACTGTGTCTTACTGTGACTGGAAAACTTGTTAGGGATGAGAAGCTGCCAATACACTTTGATAACACTGGATAGATTTAGGTAGCTAAAGATCCATCTAGTATACTAACGCTCTACATCATAGCATATGTTATATCTTAGTATTATGTTAGTTTTTCTTTCTTAACAACACTTTAAATTTATGCAGTTCATTTCCCACCCCTCATATATAATGCTCTAATACGGATTTAAATAGTTTATGCTGGAATACGGCTCTAAGAAAAATATAGTTGGTACAAAACCCAGAAAAATTCAAGAAAGGGTTAAAGTAAATTTTAGTAACTTGATCCTTTTTCCACTAAGATAATCAGGAACATTCAGTGATTTCAATCACTGCAAGCAATGTCAGTCCTAAAACTCTAAAGTATCAATGCTTTTGTAAAGTCAGAGATCAGAGATGACATTTTCTAGAAGACTGAAAGTAAAAATAAGAGTAATTAACTGTGGCAAAACCAAATAACCAAAGTAGTTAACAGAGGAATTAACATCCACATCAATTCAAATAAATATGTAACATAGATCAAATTCAAGTTCTCAAGTTTAAGACTCAAGGACTCCCTAGGCAAAGGAGGATGTCCTGTGCCATTAGCTCTAGCCTCCTGCCAATGCAGGCACCATACCAACTGTTATCTGTGAATCACACAAATTGTGATTCAACTAGAGAAGACAGAATAAAAATTAAAATGTAGTTAAAAATAAATCCCTCCTACCATTCAGTCTTTGCCTGGCATCTTCTTTCTTCCAAATTTGTCCTCAAGCCCTGCTCCCTGACTGCAAATTTTAACTCAAGTTACTCCTAGTCTTACACAGTCCCTCCAGGTCCCTGGGAAACATCTATGTATCCTCATTGAGAAAGTCATACTGACTTACACTAAAAGCAGGTCCTGTCTTTGATAATGGCCTTAAGGAGATGGCCTTGGAAAAAAAATACAAGGATAAAGGAAGCATATGGTGATATTTTCCCTGTGTACACTCCCAAGCTCCAGCCACTCTGGAACATCTAGAAATAGCTACATTTAGCAACTCTCAATGGATTTTTCTGCTATAATCTTGAACTCTTGTAAGCTTGCAGCATTTGCTGCTTCCAGTAACAAAGGAATTTCACAGTTTAAGGCCAGGTGTGAAGGAATATGTCTTTTGTTTTGCCTTTTGAAAATTGTTAACTTTGTTTAACATCTTATGCTCTTATGCTGGAAGGGGCAGTGTAGATCCATTGATCTACATCCTATTCTTTCTCTGTCCTCTGTTTCCAAGATGATAGTCCTGACACACGTAGTTATTCTTCGTAAAGATATTATTCTAAACCTTTTCTCACTCTTGCTAACCTTTTCTGATTTTTTCTAGTTCTACCACACATTAAGGGCACACAACATAACTGATGGAGTGAACCACAGACTTACACTGTAATGTATGTTCTGCTCTAATCTATTATTTTTTTTCCTAGTCATTTCTGACTTTACTTTTGCTTTTTAGCTGCTACTCAGCATTAAATTGAGTTTATAATACTTCTTTGAAAAGATCAAGGTCTCACTGGAGTGGTAATGATCTGCTCACATAATTATATATATGAAATTCAAATTGCTTTTAGCCTCATGGATCACTTTACATTTACCTGTGTTGAATTTTATCTATTTTACTGTCAGTGACTGTGCCCTGTGAAGCCCATATGCAGTTCTTTTGAGTGGAACATCATCTTTATTACCCCAATTAACGAAGTATCATTAGCAGACTGAGAGCTTGTGGTTCACTTTCTTTGGTAGGTCGCTGATGTCTACGCTGGACAGCACAGAAATCTGAAGTTCCTTTGGTTACATTTATTCACACCTTTCAGTTTTTCATAAATTCAAATACTTTATCTTTATCCCAAGATTGTTAACAGACTTTAGAAGTCTTTGGTAAACTGATTTAGAAAAACTTTCAAAAATGCGTATTGATTGCATTAACCAGATACCTCCTCTCCACTTTATGGACCTACAAAAGACAGACAAACTAACTGGTCAACCAACTGAAATCCTCCAGGAGGTTTATATGTAGGATTTCCTTTTTCCAACCTGTGCTAATGTTTTATTTGTATTTTACCTCCAAATCCATTAGTTTTATGCTCCATCTGATATGGATTCCGGGTTAATTTGTCTCCAGTTCCTTTGATCTCTCCCAGAATTCTTTAAAAAATCTACCAATGCTTCAGCCACCTTTCCTTCTAGTACTGAAACAATTTAGCACAGGAAATTGTACACTACAGCCATTGTTTTACTCTTTTTATTCCCCTTCTTTGAGTATCTTCAGATTTCTCAAACAAATAACACACGATCCAACAAAATTGCTAGCATTTACTTTGAGCCCTAGCTGCAGGTTGCTCCAGACCAGGTTGCCCATGCTCACCACCTACTGAATACCCCTTTCACAGCCTGCTGGCATCACCCTACCCTCTGGGAGCCCCTCTGCCCCCAGGCATGATCAGGTGCTCCTCAGAAATGAGCAATCACCTCCTGGCCCAGGGACTTACGCTTGCTCTAATCATGCTCAACTTGGTCTTTTACAATAATTACATAAAATAAATTAGAAGCAAAAGCTTTGCTGTCTATCACAGATCTGGGTCTATCACAGATAAAATTTGGGAAAGAATGCAACAGAGCAGGGAAATCATGTGAAACTGACCTAATTTTCTTCACATCAGCCTGACACACTGAGCAGAGACAAGTAAAAACAGTGCCTATTTCCTACTAAATGGAAGCACTGTCGTCTGAGATGTTCTTGGATGTTTTGCCTGTAATCCAAATACTGCTCCAAAGTGATGCCAATCTCCGTCAGCTCGGTCTGCCAGTCCTTTCTGCATGCTTTCAGGTAGCATAATGGCACTCGGTGTATGTGTTTGCATCACTTCCCAGATGCACACATCTTTACCAATAAAACACTTATAGTCACATGTAATATTTTCTCGAGCAAACTGGGAAGTGTGATAAAGGGAAGTACTACAGGACGAATGAAAGGCTGGTAGAGAAATGGCAATGAGATTCCTCTGAGGTTTATTGTCAAAATGACATAGATATTAAGTGAAGATGTCTAATGTTTGTTACTATCCAAAACTATCATTAGTGTCTAGGATGATGGAATGGAAATATACCTATTTTACATACAGGCAATACCTTATGGGAGGGACTGATTGTTTGCTGGAGGACAAGCTAGAGTACAAAATGGTCCTGACAATGAGAACAAAAAACAAACAAGCCAACAAACAAACAAAGGAAAAAAAAAAGAAAAGCAGAATTTGCTTTGACAGGGAAAAATGAAATTATGCAGCAATAATTAATTGCACAGATATGGAATGGGTAGCACTAGGTAGGTGCTTCAAAGCAAAGAATCTGAGGATACAGTGGATCATAAACCAGATATTATTTAACAGTGTCCTTCTGCTTCAGAAGAGGCAAGTTCTGTGCTGGGGTGTATGAACAAAAGCAAAGCCAGTAAGTAGTACCTGCCTTTGCAGCAAAGGCAAAGTCTTGGCTAGAAAAATGGACATTGTTTTGAGTGACGTTTGAGCTTCCAGAAAAATGTACACTAGCTGAAACTAGGATCACTGGGGGAACAAAGAGAAAAATACTGAGTCTAGGAAATTTACTAATGCAGAAAGATTGAAAGAATTAAGTCTGTTTAGCCTAGAAGGGAAGGCAGAAGGGAAGAAGGACGGTGGGTATAACAATCTTCAGATTCATAAATGGACATTACAAGGAGGAAATCTTTTATTCTATTTTTCTGTGTCAATGCTGCTTAAGACAAGTAGTAATAAGCTTAAATTGCAACCAGACAGATTCATATTAGACATTATGAAACATTTTTAGCAATAAGGATAGTGAAGCATGGGAACTGACTGCCTAGGGAGGTTTAAAAGCAGAATTAAGAAGCATCTGTCTGAGAAATGGACTAGATGATCTCTTAAGATCCCTTTTAAGCCTTCAAGCTGCTCATTTGCATTCCTAAAGACAATAACTTTAGCCAGAAATGAACAGGAATGACCTATTTTATATAAACCTTAAGCAAGACAAATTTCTACCCTCATACTGGATTTCTAGATCAAGATTCCGTTAAGTAGCATCAGAGAACTGTAGTAAGTGAACAGCTTCCAGTGTCAACAGAAAGGCTGCATGTTTCTTTGGACTTTCTAGTTCCATTGTAGTCCCTATATTCACTTCCTCTAATAAATTATATAAAACTCCTCTTCTCCATATGTTATTCTACATGATTCACTTTATTTGGTGCCTTTTTTTAAATTAATAAAGCGAAGTTTGATAACGAAAAAATCCCAACATTTTGCTGACACATTAAAATGCTAAAGTTAATTCTCCCCTGAGTTGTCATTATATGAATAGCAAAAATATGAAATGAAATGAAACTTTTGGGATATTTTAAAATACTTCTCTCAGCTGAGAATTATTATGAGTATATGGAAAACATACCCATAAATTACTGCTTTTTTTCAGAATTTCTCCTTAGAAAAATGCTCGTTGTTTTGAAGAAGGAATTAGTGGGCAAAACAGTGTTCCAGTCTAAGCTGGAAGCTAAGCATGCCCGAAAGCACAGGTCAGTCCAGGACTTACAGTAGCTAAGCAGCCAGTCCTGTGCTTTCAGACAGTCTTGGATGGGTAAAGATCTGTGTTTGCTCTCTGCACTCAATCTAGCCCATTTCTAGACACAGTGTACCCCGCCTCCCCGCCTTTTATTTTTTACTGGATCTGAACTATGTTGTCTGGCTAGAGCACCAACACAGCAAGGCCAGTCATGCCTACACCCACGTGGGAAGCTCCTTTTCTCTGCAGAAACGTTGCATCTCCTCTGTCCAGAATAAGTGACATTCTTCTTGTTGCATTACTCACATTTGGATTTTTCTCTGTGTAAGAGTCTCTACCTGCAGGGCCTACAATAGTGCGGTGATAACATTACCACAGAAGAAGAAGAGAAGGGCACAACATTCTGCGTCCTGACTGCAGGGTTTTACCTTGGCAGGTTTTTCCAGTCCACTGATTGCACTTTCAGCTTTCCCTGTAAAGGCTGAAAAAGTAAATACCTTCCATGCTCAGGTTGTTTTGGTTTATCAGCATACAGAGTGTAAGGCACTTATGCATAAGCTAGACCTTAGCAGGAAAGGGAAAATGTTTTACAAGTGGCAGATCCACCTGCCACCTTCAAGCGCGTGTGTTTCTTGCCTATGTCACTCTGTCTTGCTCAAAAATGACTACTAAACATTGCCAATTCTAAAATCATTTAACTGAATGTAAATATGATTATGCTGTATTGCTGTATCTTTCTTTATATTAGCATGAATAACTAGAAAAAGTAATTTTTTTGCAACAGTGCCTGGAAGGGCAGCAAACAAGATAGATATAAAGAATCTACTCGAGAGTAGCTTCAAAATAAACAAAGAAAAGAGGATGAGCATTTCAGAGACATTATGAAAAGATGAAGAGAATACTACACAGCAAATGCATAGCTGCAAATGTGTGTGGTACGTTTCAAGCCAAAAGATGAGACTCTCATAAATCAAGAGTAGTCAGCTGTTAATATTTTGTCATAAATCAGCACTGTAATATCTATCTGACATTTTCAGTACATGCAAAAAATATCAATTCCCCACAGTGGCTGATTTTACTTTATTCGTAAACTTAGTGCTAGTGTGGTCTCCAGAAGCCCTTTTATTCTGGGATTTCAGCAGCAGAAGCTGTTGTTGAGTTGCTGATACAGGTATTTGTCATTCCCTTTCACAGCCTGAAGCACAGATGCTTCTGGCATGAAAGAATGTGGCTGTGGTGCTACTGCTTTGAAAATCACGGGCAGCTACACTAACTGTGGAATAATCTGGACACTTATGCGATATTCCCCTGGGAGGCTGGAAGAATTTATTGTCATGGCACTGCAGAGAGAGCAAATAGCCACATCAGCTGCACTGCATATCTCAGCTACAAGTAAGCCCCTTGCTCACTCTTCCCTGAAATGTAAAAAATACCTTTTGACATATTTGGGAAGTGGGTTTTTTTTTTCTGTTTTTGAATTATTATGTTTTTTGCTTCATAAATTGTACTTTCTTTTCCAGCATACTCAAATATACACAGAGTAAAATCTTTCAAATTACTTGATTTTGATCCCACACAGTAAAAATCAGTAAGATTTTCATGATTTCCTCTCATAAACACCAACCAGAATAAGTCATGTATTTTCCACATATTTTTAATTTGTTAGTGTTTGTGCATCTTGGCCTAATTTGGATTTTAATTTCAACTTGGCAAGTAAGTTAATTAAGTGGCCTAAAGCATTAGTTATTATCTAACCACAAAAATACTGAACATTCATCACTTTGTCTCACTTCATCATAGAGAAATTCTTCTGTTTAGAAAAACAGTGAATATAACTATAGCAACAAGTACTCCCACTAGCATGCAATTTTCCAGATATATTGTTTGAGTACTATAATTAGTGTTTCTTTCAATTAACTCTTGACTTATGATCACACAGCATATTTTATCATTTATAAATAGAAGCAGTTGTTATTCATTACTAAACAATTAAATATGAATTAGCCATAAATAATTTACACAAAGCATTTAAGAATGATCTCATAGAAGAAAAGCTTCAGCTAAACCTTGCTTGTATCACACAGAATCTAGGAATGAAATTATCTGTAACAACCCTCAAGTATTTTAGAAATGAATTTAAATACAATTCTTGAAAGGCTGAGATTTGTAAAGTTTTTCAAAACAATCCAGTTTCTCACTGACAACAGCATTCGCCGTTTACCAAAACTGAATGCCCAGCTAAACTATTGCGAAATTTCTAAGTGACTGTAGCCTTCTATTATCTGATGATATAAATCTTCAAGTCAATCACCAGAGTGATGTATGAAGCAATTCACACTTATCTAAGTACACATATTTCAAGTAAGTCACTCAGTATAATGCTATTCTGATTCATTAAAGGAGTTCATATCATGTGGTTGCTAAGTTGTATTTGTACCTTTGTGTAACCTAACATTTTATCGAGGCCTGGGAGCAAAGCCTGCAAACATCTGTATCTCAGGGAAAACGCAGGCAGTTTGCAGTGCTCTCAGATTGTGCCGCACTCTCTTTGTATCTGAGCAGGACTTGGGCAGAAGTCAGTCTGTGCCTCATGCTAACCCTAGCAGCGCTCCTGCACTTGGTCTTGAGGCACCAGAAGAAACTCCTCCATGGTCCAAATGGACACCCAGGACTTCATGCGATGCAACTGGGGGGACAACAATTCCTCTGGGCCCATTAACAATCTCTTGATCATAAAGAGGAGATGTTTGTTTGTTTGTCAGCCTCTGAATCTCAGCCCTGGGAAGGCCCTCTTTTATGGATACAGCCCTGACTCAGCCTATAAATCACAGATTGACTACCTGAGGTTTAAAACATTTTGAAAAAACGGTACTATAATGTTAATGGTCTTTCATTCCGGCAGAGTATGCACTTCTGTATCTTATTCATAAACATCAAAGCTAACTTTGAAATGTCAGATTCCCTACCAGAAATACAAAATATTCATTGAGTTTTACAAATGCCACTGATGATTCTTTTGCATCTGAACAAGCTTTCTTAGTGAGGCATCAGATTTGCAGGGTCATTTAGCTCCTGTATTATTTACATGTCCTTATAAAACCCCTATTTAAGGACTCATTTCCATATTACCTGCTGCTATACACCTTCTTTATTTCCTTTCACCATTTGGGAAAATAAATAAGGAAAAAAAAATTAATTTTCTCAGTTAAAAAGGAAGAAATATGTTTACAGAGAGAAGATACAATTTATTTGCTTTCCTGACCACATACTTGGCTAGATTTATGGTTCAGATCCTTCCCCTTTATGATAAATGTCTACAGATGTTTTAAGCTGTTTAATGTCTACAGATGTTTTAAGATGTTTAAGGCCTTAGCAGGCCTTGTCATTTCACTAGGACCTCTTTGGCAATACAAATAAGCTAGTACTGTAAGTATTTGTATTGTACTGTAAGTACTGTAAAGATAGAAAGGAAACGTTTTTCTATGTTTTAGCTGTTTCTCACAGCCCAATTGTTCCTCCTCTTTTTCTAATCTCCCATAGCTGAGGGGATTCATTTTCTCGTGTTCTACAATGAAATGAGAATGAACTGACCCCAAAGCAGCTGAAAGCTCTTTCCTTACAGCACTTGCCAAGAAAATGGGGCATTAAAATTAAGCCCCTGAAGGGAGTGTTGAACTTTAGTCCCCACAGGCAATGACTCTAATCGCGATTCTACTGACAGTTCAGAAGTGTCTCTGTATCTCCAGTTTTGACTAGAAATTGCATCTTTGACACATGAGAATTTTCTGACTTTTCTTTTTTGATAAACATTGTCTGTGAAAAGTTTCAGATTTAACAAATTATTGTTCTATGATGAAAATCACTTGGCAGAAAAAAAAAGAACATTTCTAACATATTAATATTAGTCACACAGAAACAACAGTATGTCACACATCAAAACTGCTTCTCTGCATCTCTTTTAGTTTCTAAATTAGACCATTCTGGAAATACTAGAGAAGACTGCTACAGTCTATTACTTTTACTGATTATTTGACTTAAACAGTCAACCAGAATTCAATATATGGTGGTTTTCTGAAGTTCAGATTCATACTGAGCGTCTTCATGGGAGGTAATATTTTGCTAAATTCAAAACCCTGAATGAATGCAATGAGGCAGTATTCTTGCAAGTAATTTGGCTTTGGTAAAGCCAAGCCAAACCAGAAAACAGCAAACAATATCAAAAGCAAAAGATACAAACTGTACAGCATTTCCATTCACCCAGCTCACCATGGAAAGACAGGGTGTTAGCCGACGGTACCATGTTGGAGGTTACGTCTTCTAAAATGCTGTATCTTTTATGTGCTCTCTGACATTTCTATTTCACTCACCATAAGTCATATTGATTCAAATCCATTCATTTTTATTACCTTTCCTTCCATATCTTGAAGCACCATTCAGTGCTCTGTCTCTGTGGCTACCTCTAACAGGAATGAAAACTTGCTACAGCACAATTCAATATTTTCTTAGTTTCTCCCAATAAACTTTTTACAAATATGAATTTATCAGAATTTCAATTAAAACACAGAATACAGTGACAGGGGCCATTTTCTGTTGTTGATGTAGCTGTTTTTTTTTTTCTGGTAGACCTGTGGCACTTTGTGCTTATATGCTTCTGACCTCATTAAAAGCCAGTTCCTCTGCTATTGCAAATGTGTTATACTTCTTGCTTGCTTTAGAGCAAAACCATATTTCTGCAAGGAAAACGGGCCTTAGAAATCTTCCTTTTATACATAAAAAGCAATATATATATGTATATATATAAGGAATTTATACATATATGAAGACAAGTCACTGAAAAGAGGTCTGTATCACTGATTTATCACCATCAATTGTCTGTAGTCATATGCTTTTATATGGGAAAAATAATATAAAATCAAGCCAAATGAGTATAAAGTCAAAAAATAGCTTATAAAATCTATAATCAATTTCATTTGTGCAATTATTTGGACTGAAATAGACTATGAAGGTGGACAGTGAGTGGTGGAAGAGTTGGTATTATTGCCACTCTCCAACTGCATATACGGTCAAGGGTAGCGTGGCGATGCAGCTAATAGTGATGGGACGTGGCAGGATGGATTTTGCTTTTGTTTTCTCGACCTATTGTGTGGCTTGCAGCAGACCCTAAGGAACTCCCTTATGTGGTGTAGCTGTTTACAGTCCCGCTATGGGCTACAGAATTGACTGGCAGAGCTGTTCACAAAAGACTTACTATTTCAAGGAAACATGAATTTTTAACAAAAAAATGAACATTTCTTCATTGCTATATTTACCCTAAAGATAGGGAAGATAGTGGTGTTTTTTGTTTTGATTTTTTGTTTGTTTTTTTAGGAAAAGTGGTCAAGCCCATGGAAAATTTGTTACTCAACAAAGCAATTTACCTTTTTACAGGGTCTCAAAGAGAAATATTCAGTTTCACTTAGTCCCTCTCATCCAGTTATTTTATTGCTGACACATAATTTGTCCTCCTGGTTGTAGACACATATTGGCTACTGCACTTGCAAGCTAGCCATTTGCACGTTTAGTCACAAATTTATTCACTTTGTTTAAATGCAAATTTTAGTATCTATATAATACATTTCCATTATTGCTTTGGGGCAGTTGGACTTTTGAACACAAACTGTCCAAAATTATCCTTTAATATATATGGTGTGTACAGAGTCTGTCTGCATAATCATTCTGATACCAATAAGTAACTCACTGCTTTCTTTAAGCACTTCAGAATCTGAAAGGCTCAATATAAAACCAAATTCAATTCAATTTAATTTTTAATATATCTGTATAAATCCCTAAGAGGTTCTTTCATAATTCCTCCTTCCAGCATAAATACTTCCTCCTCTCTAATAAAGTTTGCAGCTGTGTTACAAAGTCACAGATTCTAAACATTGTCTCCTGATACAGTTTTAAAGTCTCCTGGGTGACTGATTGTCCCTCTGTCCCAGCTGCAAAGCTGACATTATAAACGCTGACATTTCAGTGATGAATCTGTGTAGATCAAAACACAAATATGGGGCATTTCCAGTTAGCTTGCCAAATCCTAATAAAAGAGATTTTCTCTATCTGGAGGCATAGTAATGGATTAGAAGAGTTTTAGCTTATGGAGTAGTGTTAAAGAGGGAATTTCACACAGGGGGAAACTTACACTTTGCTTAAAATCTAGCTTCATTTCCCTTTCCCATGCTTTGAATAATTTTCCTGGCTCCAATCTGTTTACTAATTATCAAATAAATTTGTTGTTTAAATGCAAGTTTTCTCCAGTGACAGTTTTATGCCAGATATGTAGCATATGTAGCATTAAGTAGCCCCCACTCTGCTGCTGTAAAAACTCAGATGAAATGAGTTGGCACCTTCATTCTGAGAGCGCTGTCAATCTAGATTCTTGCATAAATACAAATGTTCGCTTTAAAAGCTTGGAATTTTAAGGTCTTTCAGTTGAAAAATGTCAAACATTATGACATATTATTAGAAGTATTTTTCTTTTATTTACAACATACCTTGAAACATATCTTCTGCAGGTGTAAATCTGTCAGTGAAGTCAATGGAGCTATACTGATTTACAGTCCCTGATGATTTGGCCCTGTGATTTGCAGTCGCTGCAAGGAAAGAATAACCGGGGTGTCTGGGTTAAGAAGGATGGGAATGCATTCTGTAATACACATTTCGATACTTATATCGGTACTTAATATTTTGTCAAACACTGATGGACTCTGTAAAAGGCTAAGAACACATATAACAAAAACAGTAGAAAAGATTATATGCTTTTATATAGGAGGTAGGGATGATCTTATTCTATGCTGTTTTTTTTTTCCTTCAAATTTATGGACTTTGGCCAAGATCAGCAAAATGACTATCAAAAGACTGAAGGAAATGAGATCTTACTGTATTTCCAACTACACAGTAGAGGTATGGAGCATTTCAGGATGTTTCACAGCCAGCTCTTAAGAATTATTCTTATAAGAATTCTACCCCAAACTTTTTTTACAAAAGACTGTTCTGAATATTGAGTCTTTTCAGGCCCATTCCATGCACCTTACTTTGTCACTAATGATTAGAAGAATCTATCTTTGCAACTGTGTCATAAAAGAAGGCATAATCTTTTTATTTGACTACAACATACAAATGTGTGCATTTCCTAGAGCTGAAGACTAACAAAAACTTATCTCTTATGAAGCTCCAGTATTTCTTATCAGTCTTTGAACCTGAGAAGGTTGCTATCCTCTTGGAATGTTTTAGGTAGCTTTTAAGATACTCTTCTTAGGCCTCAGTATTCACTCAATATTCAGAGAAGATGGACAGCCTTGTCGTACAGTCTTTACTGGGCTACAACAGCATTATAACTGGCAGAAGCAGAGACTTGTGGCTCATAATGCCAATGCAGACGGGTCTCCTTGCGCAACATACAAGAAGCCACATTTGATAGCTTCGGTCCAAGGTTTCTAGCAATGAGTAAGACAGACAGAGACAGAGACAAAAGGAAGGAGTCGAGATCTCCTCTCACGAGCCACTGCTCAAAAGTAATGGCATGCAGATGGGGAGTTGCAGAACAACATAACTTGAAGCTAAGGAGTATTTTTATGCATTTCGATTTAAGATTCTATATTTGTTTTTAATTCCATTTCACTCTTTATTGCATATGACATCAACTGTATTCCTGTCTGTAGTACAAACTGCAGTTTTTACAGCACAATCCTGCATTACAATTTTGTAGTACAAACTAGGACTCAGATAGGCATAAGATAGCCATCAATGTTTAGATTTGTTAGTCAGGATACGGTCACTTTCGAGACATGGTTACAGAATACATCAGAAGCATTTACACCCATCAGCAACAAAGCAAATCAGACAACTTTTCCATTGCAGTATACATAAAGCAGCATAGTGGTGTATGCATTCACACAAAATGCTACTACTGCAAATAGATAGGAATTATAAAATGGAAATGATAGCATAATCAATGGCCAGGGTGCTGTCAATCAACTTTCACCAGCAGCTTTGTGTCAATATACAAGAATTGCCTTGGTTCAGTACTTATGACCTTTTACAAAGTCGATTCCTGAAGGACATTTTGGAAGAAAGAAGTGTTAGCAATTTGATTTGATTTCAGACCTAAAGATACACATACATCCTAGATGGCTTTCGCTCTTAGATATGCACACTGTAACAAATTACCATTACCATTTTTATTTGGTATCCAGTTTAATGAGTTTTCATGTTCATCTGTTATGCTGCATAAAAGAGGCACTGAAAATACAGTTATACAAAGTATATGAAAAAAAGATATATTTTTTGTCATTTTTTTTCATATAGAAAATTCTTCAAAAAAGTATTTCCTAAACTCCTGTTCTACCTCTCAGGAGAAAAAGTGAACTTAGAGTTAACGAAGGATGTTATTTTGAAATCATGCAAATAAAGCACAGGTCTGTGCATGTTAGCCCAAACATCATTCTATTTACAAAAAAGTCAGTTTGTCTGAATAACATACAAGGCAACAATCAGTCCATTTCAAGTACAAAATAATTCCAAATGCCTTAGAAATTGCATCTGAAGTTCCTATCTAAAGATAGGGATATGCCAAGATACAAAGATATTTTGGATATACTAACAGAGAAAGTAATCTTCATAGAGCCTCTGAATTCATATGCAGCATCTTGGCCTCAAGAAAGTCATGGGGTTTATAGATCTCTATATTACATGCTCCAGAGCAGGGTTGTCTTCCTGACTAAAAATCTAATAGTTTGTTTCAGGGAACATCAGTTTATTTTTCCTCATCATAAATATTGACTTTGTCTTCCCTTTGTTCCACATTAATGTATTCCATCAATAAATAATGAAATGCATCTCAACAGAAGTTAACATCTTATTACAATAGCTTTCTTAGTAGAATAATAATCAAAAAGTCTTCTTAATCAGACTGGAAACAAGATGATTATGGTTGTTCACAGGGCAGTAAAAGTTTCTTTTTATTTCCTTACAATGACTGCTGACTGGAACATTTCTGATATAAAGTATGCAATAAAAAGCGACAAGACTTTATCACGGTTCTGGTAGTCTTTGTTTAAAACTCCTCAGAACAGCTCTGGGCAACATATCAGTATTAGCTAAGCAAAGATAAAGTGAGTGGAAAGCATGAGGAAAAGCTCTCTCTCAGCTCCTTCCAACATATAATAGCTCACAATTTCCTTCTTTATTTATGGAACACAAAGTCTGGTTTTCTTCATGGCAAGTATGCTACAGTATGTACATGGAGGTCAGGCAAAAGCCAGCTGACATTCAGCTGTGCAGTTTAGTGAGTGTGTGGGGCATGCGGATGCGGAAGAAGCAGCAGAGTGAGGACAGCACAGACTGATATCGGAGTGCAGCTAAAACGATAGATGCAGTCTGTCTCTAGCATTTTAAGACTGCAAACAGAGTTTTGAACGACAGATACTACCTGACACTGGAAAACAAATTAGAATGAAAAACACCACCTCACTGAAGGAAACTGGAATAGAGTTGAAAAGATTCAGGCAGTTACTCCGTATGCTTAAATTGTTTCATTTTCAGCAGCATTTAATTTGAGAGAATGGTTTTTCTGCAGAATACACAGTAAAATGCCACTGATGTGGAAAAACAAATACTCTAGCCCATAGCATCACAGAAGTACCTACTGGAATAGATTTCATCATAAATAATGCAAGTTTAAAAGCATGCGTTTCCATTAAATCAGATAGAGAGAAAAATAAATTTGAGATACTGATTCTCTTTGTTTTAAAGGGTAATCAGGAACATTCTTAAATTTTACCTTTTTCATTATTTGGAAATGAATCCATTGTCTATATTTAGAACTCTACTGCATCCAGCTGATTGCTCACCAAATCTCTCTGAAAGCTGTAGGACCTTATTTCTGCTGGTCCTCCAGATCAGACCCTCTTTTTAAGCAGAGAATCCCAGATAACATTTTAGGGCATAATCCTTTCAATCTCCAGTGAGATGCTGCTATCTCAATTCAAATCTAGCCAGGGAGGTTAGAGAAACATGTGGTCTAATTGCAACAGAGTTTTAATCGTCATGGAGATTTTGCTCAAAGGACGGCTTCCCATTGCAGAAGGCAGAAATCCAGGTTCCTTGAAAAACTCCATGCTGTGTTTCAGGGGCTGGCAAGTTTACATGTGTCATTGTCACTCCTGCATTTATTATAAAACAAAACAATACGAAAACAAACAAAAATCCCCTCACCAACAATAATTTTTCCTTTAACACAGAAAAAGGGGACAGAAGGAGAACAACACTTATTCATATGAATGGTTGGTTTAGCATATACTGAACAAATTGATGTATAAATTGGTTATGATAAATGCTTGTGTTAAATGTGGTTATTTATTATGTGTTCCATTACATAAATTGGTTGCAGAATTATAATAAATTCTCTTTATTAATCTTACCTTCCCTGTGGCTGGAGAATGACTTAAGGCAATTATCTTCAGTGTGGAACTCAATTCCATTACTGTTGATAGACAAAAAGGCCAAGCAGCCCTCTAATACTGCACACACAGCTCAAATTCTCACGCTTTTGCTTTTTAGTATCCTGTATCTCACCTTGTCTTTCTGTGCTGATATTCCGGGCTTCTGTTTCTTTTTCCAGCCCCACTACCGCCAGTCTCAGGAATTCCTGACAATGCAGTATCAAGGTATAAGAAAGAAGAAACGATAATAATTTGATAGCTATTCCTTTTACTATATATAAATTAAAAGGCACAGGAAATCTGGCTTGATCTCAGCAGTTTCACCTCACACTGAATATAGCTCAGCTTTCAGTTGTCTTTTGCATCACTGTTTCACTCTAAAATCCCTTACAACATTCCTGCACAGGAGGAAAGTCAAACCAGCAGGAGTGCAGTGAGGTATGCTCTAAGAAAAAGAAAAACTTCAATTCCTATTTGCACCATTTACTTAAGAACTAAGGCATGACCAAAATGCTTTTCTAGATTATTAGAGTGTGTAAACGATGTGGCTGAAGATTTTATGGTGCTGCTTCTGATCTGCTCCAGGTTGACAGGGTGTAATTCAACTGGCAGAAATGAAACAATTTCTGAATTATGTTTTGTGAGAACAGAATACACTTCTGCAACTTTAACCTGCCCTGTAAGGGTGATACTGTCATGAAGGCTTATACTCCATCCTCATTTCGCAAGCATAATGATGATGATAGTCCTTCTAGGGAGCTGCTAGCAGGAGCCCCCCTACAGCCTCCTCCCTATTTTCTCTGAAGAGCTCATTAGAGCAAGTTCCTCTAGCGCTGCTGTCAGCTCGTAAAAGGGACCACTTGACTTGTTTCGCTGCTCTGTCTGTGCCTTTTGCTATTTTTCTGAGGTGCGCAGGGTGGAATGTCTAGGAGGGCAGATTAATTGTGCAGTTGCTAGAGGAGAAAAGAGGGAATGGTTTGCGGGCATCCAGAAAGGAAAAAAAAAAAAAAAAAAGGAAATGAAAAAAAAAACCAACTGAAAACTCCTTTGATATTTTACTAAATGCTATTTACCCCATTTTGTAGCGGGTAGCTTTTCAGAACAAGTGTGATACAAACTTTGTGCTACTTAATGCAGTGGTCTCCCACTCCTACCTGCTTCCTGATGCCAGCAGAAGAAGAGAACAAAAGGGCACTCCGGAGAATTGTTCACTTCAGAGCTATAACACAGCTAAGGGCTTCAGGACACAATTCCAGCAGCCGGAGACCGAAGTTATGTGCAGGCAGCTACCTCTCAGGACAGTCAGCTCTGTTGTGGCCTCTAGGGAAATAACAAGAAGAAATGTCAAGGATATATAGTTAGGATACAAGAGAAGTAGTGTTTGGTACTTTTGCCAAGATGACAACTGTCTTATTTCACCGCGAATTTAAATCAAATGTCCTTTGACATAGAAATAATGTGAGAAAAGCAATTACATCCACACCTTGACTTAGATCTGAGTAGCATTTCACTTTCAGAGGATATAAAATGGTCAATATTTGTCCAGAAAATTTCAAAAAATGTTTCATATTTGCTCCTGCTTGGATACGCTCCTAGAGTTTATGACAGGAAGCTAGAAAAAAGGCTAGAGGAAACTTTAGAGCTCTGAATGTCAAGGAGTTCCATCTTTGACTAAATAGGTTGGTATATCCCTCTCTGTCTCATTTTCTAAATTTTTGCTCAAAATTGTTAGCGAAAACTAACAATTAAACATAACTAGCAGCACGTATTGAAATTAATTGCATTTTTTCATGAGAGTAAAGTCACAGGCTTTTGGCTTAACAAAGGGTGGGTCAGGGGCCTGTGACAGCTGCCCATAAATACGTCAATCAGCACTTAATAGTGTCACTGGGTTCTCTTAGTTTTATTGCAAGGAGGCAACAGAGGAACTTTAGTGCCAAGAAGACCATGAATACCATCCAAATGCTCTACTACGTTAGCACATCTGCCTGTTCCAGATGTTTGCAATTAATATCCTGAAATCCTGAATAAATTACCAAAGTAGTTACCTTCCTCTGCTTCTCCAGACATACCCAGTGGCATTTGTATTTTATATAGTTATAAAACTGCAGCACTTGGTAAAAGATCAATAAGTGCATAAATGTCAACAAATGGAAGAGATTGAGGGTAAAGCAGAAATTTTTTAGAGATTCAAAGCAATGAGACATTTATCTAAATCTTTAACCTGAAACGCATGAGGGGTTGGAATTGAAATGGTGCAAGTATACAGTTAGTAACTGTTGAGAGGTATCCCTGCTACACATCCTCCTCCTCTTCCTCCCCCCACTTCTCCCTCAGGCTCATTTTGGCTTTCTTTTATTTGAACCACAAAAGCTCTGCAATTATTTTTCTTGGTCCATCCACATCCCCTAGGACAATTAACACTGTCTTTTTATTTTACTTGGGAGCATGGGAAAAAAAGAATCCTGGGAATGCTGAAGAGGTGAAATGACAAGTATGAAATATATAATTTCATGTAATGGTTCTGCATGATTACAATATCTTAAAATTCACTACTTGAAAAACTGAGTATCAGCAAAAGAGCAGTGCTGAACTACACCTAGACAACGTCTCCAAAATTCGTGCTTGGGCATGGAAATCTTTTAAAGAAAAAGAATCAGGACTTCAGTCACTCCTAAATTTGACCAATCTTAGCTTAGGACTCTGGCTCAAATTCATGTTTTGAATACAGTTTACCACTGCCACAAAGAAGCATTAGTCTTTATTCTTTATTTTTATAACTGCTCCCCCAGGATCCTGTGTCGTGCTCCATGAATGCCCACCTCAGGGAGCACCCAAACCTCTGCAGAACTCGGTGCTGAAGGCAGCGAGGGTGTCACGCTGCATGGGGAGGATCAGAGGCAGAGCACTGCTAAAAGACACTTGTCTCCAGGGCATTTACTGCACAGGTGAGTTGAGATTGAGCTGCAGAGTTGTTCATTAAAAAATGTTTATTTACATTAAATAACGTGTTTAAAAATTGCCTCAACTCAATACATTTCAGAGATCAAAACAGACCCCAGTAAAACTAAATTCAAACCCTTGCCTTAAGGCAAGCTTGAGTAGGACTTAGAGCACCCTTTCCCAAAGAACTGCCTGGACACACATCCACCGTATCATAAATACATGGCAGCTCAGCACTCAGAAAGAAGGCCTGCAAAGCGAGATTGCTGTGAGATTCAGCCCCACTTAGAGTGGGTTTAATACTCATGATACATTGAGGAGGGAAAATCAAAGTCTAACTGCTACTAAGATGCCCAGCTAACATCAAGAAACTCAGAATTCCTTCCATAGTCTGCAGCTGCATGTGCAGACTTACCCTGCTGTGGAATTCCTCCAGTACTGATATTCATGAGACTTTTCAAGAAAATGTCATTTTCCAATTTATGTAATTTTAAAAAAGCAATACATAAATGTGATTGACGAAAAAAAAGCATTTTAAAGGTAATCAGTGAGAGATAAATAGCTATCATTTTTGCCTCTAAAGGTCTGTCCCTGAACTGCAGACAATTATGACACCGCTCCTGTACATCAGGAATACTAATCAGAAACTTCTGTTATCGGGAATACAAGATAAATGATTAGAGCTGTGTTTGGATATTTGTAAGGTCTGGGCTCCAAAAGGACATTCACCTCTGTTTTAATAGATGCAGTTATTATGTTTGTTTAACTAGCTTATCCGTTTGGGGTCATCTTTCTTCAGGTATCTCTTTTGTTAACCTATTGCCTGTAATTTTCTCTTTTAGACTCAGTCGTATTTCAAAAATAAGCAATTGTTCCTGTACTCACAGAGCTGGATCCAGCAAACAGATTTCCACAATTTGACCCTTTTCCCCACTTACAATTAGCAACTGTCAGCAAGACTTATTGCAAAAGCTGGCTTTGGGTCTCTGCCAGGGTGTTAGAAATTTCCCTCAAGAGAAATCAACAAGAATTTAGAAGACTCTTGCTCTCGTTCACAACTAGGCCATAACGTTTTAACGAGAAATACCTTTAGAAGTATAGCTCATTCTACCTTTGGAGAGAGGAATATTCCAGTTTTCATTTAACCACTGCACTCCACATAAGGATATTTCTCACCTCCAGAAAGGTGCTTCAGCTCACACCCAGGAAAGAGGAAAGCAGCCACAGTTGAGGACAGCCTGCCCGCACAGACTCCTGCCCGTCCTGCAGATATTCTTCCTGCAGCCGATGCAGAGCTCTTCCCGCAGCTCTCGGCAGCTGGAAGTGCTGCTGGGCAGGGAAGGTCGTCTCAGCAAACAATTATGTCCGTTTTACACAGTCTAGAGGGCAAGAAAAGACCAATTTGTTTCTCAATCTTGTGACATTATTTCCAGCATTATATTCTTAATTTCTGGCTTGTTGGTTTATAAAATTGATATACAGAAGTTGTTACATGAAGAATAATGAATTCTGTGATATGCGCTCTTTCTGACACAAGGGGAAACAGGCACTGTTCTCAGGATTAGTATTATATCCTTCCAGCCCTCTGGAGAGATGTATTAGTTCATAATTTAACTCCACTTTGTCAATATTACCCTAGAGCCTGCACTTGCACTTTAAATGAAACACTTTATCCTGCAGTGAAATGATATTTTACTCAGACCCAGGCAATTTCAGGGATATTTGGTGAGCCATATTCCATGCTTTTAGTGGGATCACATAAAAGCCTGCCTGCTGTATAAACTTTTGCTGTGTGCTCCCCAGTGCAGCTCTATATATTATATTACTGAACTGTTCATAGAAGAGAGAAAGTACATTTCCAGGCTTTAGAAAAAGTACACTAAATAGATCATTTTCTTTTTATAAACAATCAATTTTGCAGCGAGCTTTGGAAGAATGATGGTTCAATTCAGTTTTTGAGTCAGAGCAAAAAATTACTGTCAGCTTTAAAGAGAATCATGCTGGCCCCTTTATGTCAGGATGAATTTGACCTAATAATGGCCATTAATTTCAAGTCACTAACCACCTAACTTGATTTTTGGTCTGTACTACCACTGAATACTACATTACCTACACCTAGGCTTGGAATGCATCCACAAACCTTTCTCATAAGCTATTCAAGACCTCATAGAAATTTTTATTTCACGGTATGATTTATCCTTTATTTTAAAATATTGAGGAAGAGTTAAAAATATACAGAGTGAAAAAAGTTATGAATATGAAAGAAAAAGAAGTGGTAGATTTTTTTTTTGTGCTGAAGACAGTTAACAACCATAAAAATACAAACTACATTCACAATTTTTCGAAACTGAGTAAAAAAGGTTGACATTGATATTTTGACAAGAATCTTACATGCTGTCAGGAAATCTTCCTGGCTGGTACCTTTAGCTGTTTTTAAATGCACAGATACTAGAGTAAAAGAGCCATATAAATATGTAAAGTATTTTTTAATCTCCCTCTTATATATGCATAACCTTTACTCAAGTGCCAGTCAAAATCAAAAGCACACTCAGGCTGCACTGCATTCTTTCTCTCCTCTTTTTAAGCATTAGGTCTTTTTAATTTATCTGAGGCATTTCTAAGGCATCTACTGCTGTGGTGTTTAAGTGCCAATATCTGATGTTTCCTTGTGCTGTAAATTGATTCTTTGTACCCTGTCAGATGTGCGAACCTTCCTACTGTGCATCTAAATACACTGAGAATGCGTGTGAGAGCTTATAACTATCACAAGTAGCAGAGAATGTCCTTATTAAGTCTCAATCAGTTGCAGAAGGTAGGGGGTGAGAAAGCAAATGGATGACTCCTTTTTCTGCTGTAGTCTCTATTTCCAATCTTGGCTGAAGCCCTCCTGGTGAAAATTAGATGGGGTAGCTCTGCTGAGCCCTGAGAAAGCCCACACCATCCAGATCAAATAAGAAAAGGCAGGCTTTGCTTTGCTCTAACCTTGGACTCATATTTGTCTTTCATTTTCTTGCCAGCTTCATTTTATGAAGGCATTTTTCACTGCATTTGAAAAATGTGTGGTTTTGGCAGGACCTTGATTAGCTGAGTCCTCATTTGAAAGAGAAGTTTCTTCTCTCTTTCCATTTTTTCCTATTTTTGATTGATTTTATTAATTGAAACGTTAGCAGTTCTGTGAAAGTTTTGCTATGTAGCTGAGACAATACTCTGCAATTCTCATTCACGGACAGTTATATCTTCTGCTCAATAAGAGCAACATTTTAGATTAACATGAAAATGTAATTTCTGAGTATTAAACTCAAGCCAAGTTAATTAATTTTGCTATCCACTGTTACTGGCACAATGGCAACGCTTAATTCTCAAGACCAATATACGGAGCCCAGTTTTAGTGCCTACTACTGAATACACAGCTATGTAGTAAACATGGCTGATTTATTTTGTTGGATGGCCTCTAAGCACATGGTTACTACAACACAGTTTTGTTTTTTGCATGTTTTCCAATCAGTTATTTTGGAAACGAGGATTCGTTAAAACACTGTCATTAGGAAAACATTAACTTGCAAGATTAAGACACTGCAAACAAGATTATTCTGTATACAATAACAGCAGTGTTATGGTCACAATAGATAAGCTTAGCATGATAAGGATTGTGAGATTTTGTCAATATAAATTATGTACAGAAAACAGTTGTATTAGGTCTGTTTCTGGAGAAAGAATTTGTTCTAAAGTAAAAAGACATTTTTTTTCCTGCTATGAAACTTAGGAAACTTTAGGAATTGAAGGGAATTCCACACAATTTCTCAGACTTCATTCCTAGTAGATCAGTATTCGCGGCTCTGCACTTCAAATCCACATCTTTTAAGACTGATTGGGAATGAGCAAGGTTCTCAGTTTGTCTCTTGCTTCCCATGTTGGCATGACCTGGAAGAGCCTGGGCAAAAATGTCTGTAAGACTGACATGAGGAAAGGCTGCTGGCGCCTAGCAGGATCCAACCAGTTTCCTTAGAACTGCAAAAACTAGCTGAAAAGTGACCAATAATCCTGCTCATTTTTAAATGATGTTTTATACAAACATCCTTATGATGAAATGGGGACAGTGGACAAATGACAAAATCCATATCCACAAAGAAACTCTCAAGTTTTAAATGAACAAAAACTGAAAAAGATATGCAAAGATTTATAAAATTACACCTTTGGCTCTAACTTTGTTAGCTATAATGTCTTTCCTCTCCCTCCGGAGCAAACACTGTATTGAGGTGAATTTAAGTTCTTATCTGAGTAGTCACACCTCTTGCATTACAGAAAATAGACTTCAGTGGATTTCAAAAATTATCATACAAATATATAAGATATTATACTATCCGAAAGCAGACTAATAATAACATCAAGGTCTTAAAAAACTTTGGAGCTCAGTCCTACCCAGCAACAATACTGGGCTACGTTTATACAAACACGTAAGGTCAGGGCGTTTTTTTCTTTTAATTGACACAGCATAAGCCCAATTTATGGATTTGCATCCAGTAATACAAAAAGAGACACCCTGACCAAATACAAATTTAATCTTATGTGAATGACCTGGCATGAGTCTATAGTCTATATTAGAAAATTCCTCCTGCTTTTGACTACTATTATCTGATAAAAAAGTTCTGTGTGTTTCTTCATCTGTCTATACAGTTTTATTGTTTATCTAGTAGAGTTGTGCATTTTTGTTTGTTTGATTTTTTGATCCAAAGTGTATTTCTGGGCATGTATATTTCTGTACAGCAAAAAGCAGCCCTGGAATCATTCATGTACCTGTGTGTATGAGTTGTTTTGAGTCTGGATTCTGATAGACCTATGTTTACAATTTTGTTCCTTACAGAAACCAAAAATATTACACGAAATTATTATATCTTATCCTAATGAATATTTATCTTTTCTGAAATGCACAATTTGACCAACTTCTTCCCTCTCTAGTTTCTCTGAAGATATAATCAGTTGTACTCAATAAGCCAAAATAACATCAAATATGTCTTGAACTGGAAGATATTTAAAAGTCAATAGAATACATACCTAGCCAAGCAGAAGGCAGATTCCTGACTTCTCGGCTGCATGCATGGAGGATGTTAGTCATGCAGGCAGCTTTAAGTGGATACTCATTCACATTTTCAACCCTGAAGGAATATTGCCAGCCAGATGTTACATATCTCTGAACAAGGGAATTGCTCATTTACATGGTAACATCAAAATTTAAAGAAAAAAGTAGTCATTTTCATATGCAATACTCAATATCAACTTTGATTAAAATTGATCTCCATTTAAATTATTTAAATAAGGTAGCTCTTCTTTGATCATAAGTGCTTATTTCCAGAGTGAAGACTGTTCATTCCAGGCTTGATGCCCTAATTAAAGATGATAGCCTAAATTAGCATTCAGCTACTTAATATGTTTGTCACACCTTTAGCAAAAATGTCTTTCTTTTTAAACAACACTGACCTCTTGCCCTTACAGTTGGGAATTCTCACAGAAGTATAGAAAAACAGCAGGGTTAAAAGAGACACTATTTCTACCTGAAGAGCCCAGCATTTGTATGAAATGCAGGGGTAATGCCAAAACAGGGACGGTAATATTTATATTTAAAACCCTAAGGGCAAGAACACAGGGACATCCACAGAACTATGAACTATACTGCACATTACTGCACTGCTAGTAGTCACTTTTCCTGGAAAGTTGTCTCAAGAGCTCACCAGGGAATGGTTGTTACATCCTACTGAAGCTTATGTTACCTACTGCTGAGCAGTTTATAGACCCTGAAAGAGATAGCCCTCAGTCAGACTCCTCAGCAACTAGAGCTTACTGAATAGCAGTCGGGGCCAGAAGTAAAATGAAAATATACACCACTGATAATAGTGCAGATAAAACCCACACTGCAGAAGGCTTAAACCAGACATTTACTGCAAATGTGCAAGCACTGAGTGCCACAGAATGGGACTTTATGCTAAAAAACACCTGATTTTGAAATATTTGATATCAAATATTTTTCAGTTATGTAGGTAGACTAGCACACTATAACACAATAATCTGAAGGGAACTGCAGTCTCCACAGATATATGATTAAATCTGCATAATGTAAAACTATTTAATCATTGCTTGCTGAATACTTATGATAGAGATAGCCAAGTATACAGCATGACCTCTCCCACTCATATGGTCTAAGCTGAGGCACCTCAGCAGAATAAGACATTGGAGCACATTCTACTAGTGCTCATACTGTAACTGTGTATAAAGAGCTGCAGTTTCCAGTAGATTCAATTTAGCAAGTCATAAAAGTACTAACTTTCCCAGAAAAAAAGATGAAACAAAGTTGTGGAGGACCAACCTTGAAAATAGAAGAGAAAGGGAAAATTTCCACAATTGGTAACTCATGTAAAAGAAAGATGGAAGAATGCACTATTGCCCAGCTTGAACCACTTAATCAAGTAACTGGCATTTTTTAATTCTGTGAGCCACAGAAAAGAATTATGTTCTCAGAAGAAAAGCCAGAAGGATATTAGCTGCTTTTTCCCAGCAGTAAATGTGAAGGAATGATTCTCAAGCTGTGAAAATCTTGCTGTGGTTTTTCTCTGAAAGGAAGCAGAGAAAGAAAATGCCCCGTAGCCAATATCTAATCAATTAATAAGAAATCTTTAAAAGGCATGTATCTGTGTTTGTTATACAAAGCCTGTGCATAAGGAATCCACAGCTTTTATATTAATAACACCAACCACAGGAATTTTTGGCTTTTCAAATCCCTCTCAGGAGAGGAGCTTGAAAGTTTTTATCCTTTTTAGGTTTATAAGAAAAAATAGGATTCAAGCTTTAAATAGTATCCATCTTATGGAATACAGATTTGGTACATATGAAAAATAAATAAATACAAAACCGTAGTATTATTGCATATACATTGCTCCTCACCTTCCCTCCTTGCCTCCCCTGAGCCACTTGCTCCATAGGACAAAGTAAAATGCATATTCTCCCTTAGCTCCTGACATCCTTGAAGTGTGAGAGTTAAATTCTATTCCATATCTTCTGCAGGGGGCAGAAGAGTTGCCCTCTGCAACAGGTTTTTATTTTATATTATAGAATCACAGAATCACAGAATGCCTAAGGTTGGAAGGGACCTCTAGAGATCATTTAGTCCAACCCCCCTGCATACGCAGGGCCACCTAGATCTCTGAGAAGATCTCCGAGAAGGAGACTCCACAACCTCTCTGGGCAGCCTGTTCCAGTGCTCTGTCACCCTCACCGTCAAAAAGTTCTTCCTT
>JAUBNY010000632.1:6654-17029 GCA_032275445.1 Crypturellus soui | reverse complement strand
GGCCCTGAGCCCCAGGCGGAGCCGGGTCGGGCGGCCGGGGCCAAGCGGGACCCTGAGGGGCCCGGGGACGCCCTGGCCTCCTACAGCGGCCTCTGCAGCCTCCTGGAGCCCCCCGGCACCGACATCGGTGAGTCGGCGGCCGCGAGGGCCGGTGACACCCGCCCGGGTGGGCACTACGGTCACAGCACCCAGCTCTGTCACCGAGGGCGCTCGGTGGCGCCGGCTCCGTCGGGTGCCACGTGCAGGCGGGACGCGGCCGGGTGGGCGCCGCAGCCTGCGGGACGCGGCGCTGTCACCGCCGAGGGGTTGGGAGCTGCCGCTGTCGCCCTTGGGGGACACGTGGGGGGACCTGGCTTGAGCAGTGCCAGGGGCCGGCGGCACCCGGCTCCGTGGGTGCCACGAGCCAGCGAGGGGACCAGGACCAGCAGCACGAGGGGCGACACGGGGACAAGGCAGGAGCCCCGGCCGCGTCCCCATGGCGTCCCCATGGCATCCCCCGGGTCCCCGCAGAGCGTCTCGCGCAGAACGTGCTCAGGTCGCACCGGGAGACGTGCGAGCCGCGCGCCGAGGAGCTGCAGCTGCGGCGCTGGGACGCCTTCTCCCGCGACGAGGTGGGCGCCTACCAGCGGCAGGTGAGCGCGGGGACGGGCACGGGGACGGCGGGGACGGCGGGGACGGCGCCGGGGCCCCGCGGTGACGCGGCCGCGCAGTCCCCGGCGCAGATGTGGGAGCGCTGCGCCGCGCGCATCACCGAGGCCGTGCAGCGCGTCGTGGAGTTCGCCAAGCGCCTGCGCGGCTTCATGGAGCTCTGCCAGCACGACCAGATCGTGCTGCTCAAGGCGGGTACGGGCGGCCCCGGCCCCGGTGTCCCCTGCGTGTCCCCAGTGTCCCCTGTGCGTCCCTGGTGTCCCCTGCGTGTCCCCAGTGTCCCCTGTGCGGCACGGCTGCCGCCTGGGCCCCGTCCCCAGCCCTGGGGGTTCCTGCCATTCCCTGTCCCCAGCCCCAGGGTTCCACCCCCGACACTGGGGTCGCTGCTGTCCCCACATCCCCGCTGGGCCCATCCTGGTGGCCCTGGGTGACAGTCTCCAGGGAATGCCCTGGTCCCATTGGGGGTGACAAGCCCCATGGGGTGCTCAGGTGGCACCATGGGGGTGGCAGTTCTTGTGGGCTGCCCTGGTGTCACCTTGGGGGTGACAGCTCCCAGGGGTGCCCTGGTCCCATTGAGGGTGGCAGTCCCTGCAGGGTGCCCTGGTGTCACCGTGGTCGTGGCAGTCCCTAGGGGATGCTCAGGTGTCACCATGGCAGTGGCAGTCCCCTTGGGGTGCCCTGGTGTCACCGTGGGGGTGGCAGTCCCTTGGGGTACCCTGGTCCCATTGGGGGTGGCCCTGGTCCCATTAGGGGTCACAGTCCCGTGGGGTGCCCTGGTGTCACCATGGCGGTGGCAGTCCCTGTGGGGTGCCCTGGTCCCTTTGCGGGTGCCCTCGTCCCATGGGGGTGGCAGTCCCTAGCAGGGGGGTGCCCTGGTCCCATTGGGGATGGCAGTCCTGTGGGGTGTCCTGGTGTCACCATGGGGGTGGCAGTCCCTAGCAGGGGGGTGGCCGTCCCGGGGCCGCTCGGGGCCGCTCGGGGCCGCGTGGTGACCGTGGCCGCGCGGTGACGGTGGCCGCCAGGCGCCATGGAGGTGGTGCTGGTGCGGATGGGCCGGGCGTTCGACGCCGCCAGCCGCACGGTGCTGTTCGAGGGCAAGCGCGCCGGGCCCGAGCTCTTCAGGGCGCTGGGTACGGGGGCGGCGGCGGGACGGGACCGCCGGGGATGTCACTAATGGGGGTGTCACTAACGGGGGTGTCGTGACGGGGGTGTCATGATAGGGGTGTCGTGACAGGGGTGTCACTAACAGGGGTGTCGCTATTGGGAGTGTCGTGACGGGGGTGTCACTATCAGGGGTGTCGTGACGGGGGGTGTCATGATGGGGGGTGTCGTGACGGGGGGTGTCTTGTGATGGGGGTGACACTAACAGGGGTGTCACAATGGGGTTGTCACTATTGGGATGTCACTAAGGGAGTGTCGCTATCAGGGGTGTCGTGACGGGGGTGTCACTATCGGGGGTGTCATGATGGGGTATCGTTAACAGGGAGTGTCACTAAGGGGGGGTGTCGCTATCAGGGGTGTCGTGATGGGGGTGTCGTGATGGGGGTCACTAAGGGGGTGTCACCAAGGGGGTGTCACTATTGGTGGTGCCGTGACGGGGTGTCGTGATGGGGGTCACTATCGGGGTGTCACTAAGGGGGTGTCACTCTCGGGTCCCCTCGCAGGCTGCCCCGAGCTCGTGGGCTCCATCTTCGAGCTCGCCCACGGCCTCAGCTCCCTGCGCTGCTCCGAGGGGGAGGTGGCCCTGTTCGCCGCCCTCGTCCTCGTCAACGCCAGTGCGCGGCCCGCCAGCCCTGTCCCTGTCCCCAGCCCTGTCTCTGTCCCCAGTCCTGTCCCCGTCCCCAGCTCTGTCCCTGTCCCTGTCCCCATCCCCAGCCCTGTCCCTGTCCCCAGCCCTGTCCCCGTCCCCAGCCCTGTCCCTGTCCCCAGCCCTGTCCCCAGCCCTGTCCCTGTCCCCAACCCTGTCCCCGTCCCCATCCTCCTGCCCCATCCCTGTCGCTGTCCCCGTCACCATCCCCATCGCCATCCCTGTCCCCATCCCCAGCCCTGCCCCTGTCCCCAACCCTGTCCCCATCCCCATCTCCAGCCTCCTGCCAGCCCTGTCCCCGTCCACAGCCCTATCCCCAGCCCTGTCCCCATCCCGGGGTTCCTGCCAGCCCTGTCCCCGTCCCCATCCCATCCCGTCCCCATCCCTGTCCCCTCCTTGTCCCATTCCCATCCCATCCCCCTCCCGCCCCTTTCCTGCCGCCGGGTCCCTCCCCACGCTCACCCCGTGTCCCCATGTCCCCGCAGGCCACCCCTGGCTGCAGGAGCGGGCCAAGGTGGCCCGGCTGCAGGGGGACCTGGAGGCCGCCTTCCGCCTGCTGCTCCGCAAGAGCCACCGCGAGGGCATCCTGGCCAAGGTGGCACCGCGGGGACAGCCGTGGGGACAGGGCACAGGGACAGCTGCGGGGACAGCCGTGGGGACAGGGCACAGGGACAGGGCACAGGGACAGCCGTGGGGACAGCCGCGGCCGTGGGGGGGCGCGGGGGCCATGGGGCGCCATGGGGTGACGGGTGTCATGGGAGGCGTCCTGGGGGGCACGGGGTGGGGGTGGCCCTGGGTGTTGGGATCAGGGGGTGGCACTGGGGGCCACTGGGGTGTCACGGGTTGGGGGGGTGACAATGGGGTGACACTGGGGTGTCGGGGGGCAGCGGGCACAGGGGGCCATGGGCTGAGCCCGGCCCGCTCGGTGCACAGGGCTGGGGACACGGCAGCATCCGGGTGACACACACGCGTGCCCGGGTGACACACGCGTGTTCCCTGGGTGACACGTGTGCATTGGGTGACACATGCGTGCCTGGGTGACACACACACACACCCGGGTGACACGCATGCATTCCCTGGGTGACACACGCGTGTTCCCTGTGCAACACACGTGCATTCCTTGGGTCACACACACACACACCTGCGTGACACATGTACCTTCCCTGTGACACACGTGTTCCCCAGGTGACACATGTATGTGCCCGGGAGACACATGTATGTTTGCTGGGTGACACACACACGTGCCTGGGTGACACATATGTGTGACACGCGCGGTCCCTGGCTGACACACACGCGTGTTCCCTGGCTGACACGCACACACATACGCCTGGGTGACACATGAATTCCTTGGGTGACACATGTGTGTTCCCCATGTGACACGCGTGTCCCTGGGTGACACACACACACATTCTCTGTGTGACACACACGCGTGTCCCCATGTGACATGTTCCCTGTATGACACACATGTGTGTCCCTGTGTGACACATACTTTCCCCGTGTGACACGCGTGTCCCTGTGTGACACACACACGTCCCATGTGACACGTTCCCTGTGTGACACACACACACACACGTGTCCCCATGTGAAGCACACGCATGTCCCTGGGTAACACACGTGTGCTCCCCGTGTGACATGTGTGTTCCCGTGTGACACACGTGTGTTCCGTGTGTGACACGCGTGTCCCCATGTGAGACACATGCACTCCCGTGTGGCACGCGTGTCCCCGTGTGACACGTCCCTGTGTGACACATCCCCGTGTGACACACGTGTGTTCCGTGTGTGACACGCGTGTCCCCATGTGGCATGCATGTCCCTGTGCGACACACACGCTCCCGTGTGACACGCGTGTCCCCGTGTGACACGCGTGTCCCCGTGTGACACGCTCCCGTGTGACACGCTCCCGTGTGACACGCGTGTCCCCGCGCAGCTGCCGCCGCGGGGCCGCCTGCGGGCGCTGTGCGCGCGGCACGTGGAGGAGCTGCACGCGTTCCGGCGCCGCCCGCGCGCGGGGCCGCCCGCCGCCTTCCCGCCGCTCTACAAGGAGCTCTTCGGCGCCGACGAGACGCACGGAGCCCCCTGAGCCGCACGGAGCCCCCGAGCCGCCCGGCGCCCCGAGCCCCCCGCGCCGCCCCGTCCGCGGCTCCCGAGGCGGCTCCGTCACCCCGGGCGGCCCCAACAGCCCCGGTCCCCGCGCGGGGCCAATAAAGACCCTGGCGCCACGACACGGCCACGCGCGTCACCCCCGTGCGCGGCCCCGGGCCCCCCCGCCCCGGTGGGACCTCCCGTCCTCCCCCCGCTCCCGCGATGGTGCGGCCCGCGGGGGCGTGCCGAAGCCGCCCTTCTTCCCTCCTATTGGCTGGCGCGCGCTCCCGCTGCGCCGCCATTGGCGGCTTTATTCCCAGGCCGGTGCCGCCGCCCGGCCCCTCCCGCCCGCTCCCCTCTTCCCGGATTGGCCGCGCCCTGCGGGCGGCCGCCGGGGATTGGCCGCCGCCTCGCCGGTGGCGATTGGTGCGGCGGGGAGGCGGGCGGGTTATGATTGGAGGGAGGGCGGCGGGGGCGGCGCTTGCGGTGGCGGCGGGCGCGTGAGGAGGGAGAGAGGCGGCAGGTGGCGGGGGAGGCGGGACGGGCCCGGGGCGCCGGGAGGGCAGCGGGAGAACCGGGTGGGGAACCGGGAAGGGAGCGGGAAGGGAGCGGGAAAGGAGCGAGAGAACCGGGAAGGGAGCGGGAGAGCCGAGAAGGGAGCGGGAAGGGACCCGGGATGGGAACGGGAGAGCCGGGAGGGGAGCAGGAGAGCCGGGAAGGGAGCGAGGAGAGAGCAGGAGAACCGGGAAGGGAGCGGGAAGGGACCGGGATGGGAACAGGAGAGACAGGAAGGGAGCGAGGAGAGAGTGGGAGAGCCGGGAAGGGAGCGGGGAGAGAAACGGGAAAGGAGCGGGAAGGGAACCGGGAAGGGAGCAGGAGAGCCGGGAAGGGAACAGGAAGGAACCGGGGGCGCCAGGGAAGAGACTGTGGGCACTGGGAAGGGAATGAGGGAAACCGGGAGAGCCAGGAAGGGAACTGGGAGAGCTGGGAAGGGAATAGGGAGCACCGGGAAGGGAATTGGGAAAACCAGGAAGGAAACGGGGTCGCTGAGAGCCGGGAATGGAACGAGGGGAACCAGGAGAGCCGCGAGGGGACTGGAAAGGGAATGGGGGAACCAGAGAATCGTGAAGGGAACGAGGGGAACCAGGAGAGCCAGGAGGGGACTGGGAAGGGAATGGGGGCGCTGAGAGGGTCGGGAAAGGAATAGGGAGCACCAGGAAGGGAATGAGGGCACTGGGGGAGCCGGGAATGGACCTGGGGGCCCCGGGAAGAAACTTGGGGGGACCCCCACGGTCTGGTGGGGGCAGAAGGTTCCCGATGCTCCAGCTGCCTCCCTGCGTGAGGCCGGAGCGAGACTGGGATAACGTGGGATAATGCAGGTTATCGCGGCCCCGCAGGACGATGCGGGCGGCGGCGCCCACGCGGGGCGGCCTCACGGCGCTGCAGAAGGTCGCGCTGCTGCTCGGCGTCCCGGCCGGCGCCACCGTCCTCTACATCCTGTACCGGCGCCGCCGCGAGAGCCGCGGTACGGACGGAGCCGCGCGGGACCGTCCCGGGGACGGCACCGGTGTCACCGCGGCGGCACCCGCTCCGCGTTCCGCTGCCTCCGTGTCCCGGGGCCGCGCGGTGACGCCGGCTCCTTGCGCAGAGGAGCGGCTCCCGTTCCTGGGCGAGGAGGAGCTGGAGATCGAGATGAAGGTGCCGCAGGCAGCCATGAAATCCATCATCGGGCGCAAGGGAGCCACCATCAAGCAGGTCAGCGTCACCCGAGGGGCCCCATGCCGGCTCCGGAGCCGCCGGGAAGGAGCGGGCGGCTCGGGCGGGAGCGCGGAGCTGAGGCCGTGCGCTGCGCCCGCAGCTGCGCCGGGAGACGGGCGCCCACATCGACATGGAGGTGGAGGACGGCGAGGAGCAGGCGCTCGTCATCGCCGGCTCCCCGGGCCAGGTGTGCCGCGCCAAGGCCGCCATCCACCGCATCGTGGTGGAGAACGCGCCGGTGGCCGAGCAGCTCCGCGTGCCGCAGCGCGCCGTCGGCAGGATCATCGGTACCGCGCGGGGCACGGAGCCGCTCCCGGGCGCGGGGGCCGCGTCCCCGCGCGCAGGGACGACCCCGTCCCCCACTGTCCCCGCAGGCCACGGCGGCGAGACCGTGCGGGCCATTTGCCGCAGCTCGGGGGCCAAGGTGACGTGCGAGCGCGAGGCCGGCGCCAGCGCGGCCCCCACGCGCCTCATCCTGCTCTCGGGGACACGCAAGGAGGTGGCGGCCGCCAAGGTGAGCACTGCGGCCCCCTTGGTGCCACCGCTTTGGGACGGGCCCTGCCAAACCCTCTTCTTCCCCCCACAAAGAAACTCATCGTGGAGAAGCTCCTGGAGGACGAGAGGTTCCGCAGGGAGCTGGCGCAGTCGGCCGCGATGCGGTGCCAGCGCAAGCAGCCCCTGGGCACAAGGAAGGAGGCGGCGGTGCTTCCCGCCGGCGCTCCCGAGCGCGGAGCCGGGGACGGAGGCGCCTGCTGGGATGGGGACTGGCTCCTGGATGAGGCCCCTTTTGAGGACGCCCCGGAGCTGGGGGCTGAGCACGAGTGCCCGGAGGAACCGGCTGCAAGGCCTGATCCTACCGTGCCCAAGTTTGAGGGTAAGAAGTGTCCTCGTTGTCCCCTGCGTGTGACAGGGCTCGTGGCAGAGGCTGCAGCAGCCCCTTGTTGCCTGGCAAAGCACGAGGCTCGTTCAGGGTCTGCAAACGCCGCCCGCGGCCTCCTGGGCAGGAGCTGGGGCCGAGCCGGGCTCTCTCCCGCAGCTGGCAGCCCCGAGTTCAGCTTCCCCGCGGAGGAGCAGCTCGAGGTCTACGTCTCGGCCGCGGAAAATCCCAACCACTTCTGGATCCAGCTCGTGGGCGCGCGCAGCCTGCAGCTGGACCAGCTGACGAACGACATGTCGCAGTTCTATGAGGGCAGCGGCCATGCGGTGAGACCCGGCGCGCGCCCCGTCCCCGTCCCCGCGGCTCCCGCCTCACCCCAGCCCTTGGGACGCGACTCCGTCTCTCCCGCTCGTCCCGCCAGGCCGAGCTCGCGACTGTCCAAGCGGGCGACATCGTGGCTGCTCCCTACGTGGACGGCAGCGCCTGGTACCGGGCGCGCGTGCTGGGCACCCTGGAGAACGGCCACCTGGATCTCTACTACGTGGACTTCGGGGACAACGGCGAGGCGCCGCGGGAGGCGCTGCGGGCCCTGCGGTGAGCAGCCCGGCGGCCTCCACGCTGCGGTCCCGGGGAGCCGAGGGAACTGGGTGGCTCTGGAGCAGTCAGGAAGGGAGCGGGAGCACCCAGGCTGGGTGGCCCAAGGTGACATCGTGGCTGTGGCTCTGTTCTCCCCGCCAGGACCGACTTCCTGAGCCTGCCCTTCCAGGCCATCGAGTGCAGCCTGGCCGGGATCGCGCCTGCCGGTGAGCGCGGAGGGAAGCGCCGCCCCCGTCCCGCTCCGTCCCCGCACCGGGATGGCCCACGCGGTGCCCACTCGGGCCGGTGCTGAGCGGCCGCTGCGCAGGGGACGAGTGGGAGGAGGCGGCGCTGGACGAGTTCGACCGGCTGACGCACTGCGCCGCCTGGCAGCCGCTGCTGGCCAAGGTCTCCAGCTACGGCCGGGCCGGGCCGCACACGTGGCCGCGCGTGTCCCTGCGCGACGGGCAGGTGAGCGCGGCCGCGGGACAGGCCCCGCGGGGCAGGACGGGCGCCATGGGGCAGCCCCCGGCTCCGTCTGCCCCGTCCGCCCGTCCCGCAGGGCCTGGACGTGGGCGCCGAGCTCGTGCGCTTGGGCTACGCGGCCTGGGCACCTCCCGAGCAGCAGGACGCGGCTGCCGTGGACGCACCCCCGGCGCAGGCGGTGGAGACGCCGGTGAGTGAGCGCCCGGCACGCGGGAGGGCTCTGCCCTGTGGAATTCCCACCGGGAAGGTCCCTTGTCCATGAGGGCAGCTGCCTTCACCCCACTTTTCGCAGGACGAAGTTGCAGGACCCTCCCCTGAGAGCCTCTTGTCGGAGCCCTGGGAGAGCCCTGAGGAGCCGCCGCCGCTCCCGGTCTGCGGGAGCCTTCCCGGTAAGCGCCGCCTCCAGACGGCATCCTGGATCCATTCGACATCCTGGATCCAGTCACCTCCACCGCCCTCGGCGAGAAGGGCCGGGGTGGCAGGAGGGTCCCGGATGTCTCCGCTCCGGAGCAAGTTGCCTCCATCCCTCTTGTCCCGCGTCTCGTCTGCTAATCCCGCCCCAGCAGGGAGGATGGGTGGGAAGGGAGAGCCGGCTGCTCCGGTGCAGATTCCTGGTCCTCCTTGGAGATGTTGGAGTCTGTAGATGGTGGCAGATGCAGAGGGGCCAGGAGGTCCCAGCGCTTTTCCTCCAGGACAGCGAGGAGGAGGAGGAGGAGGAGGAGGGTGAAGGCAGGGGCTCTCGGGGCAGGACGGCTGCCCGGGATGGGGCTTCCAGCTCGAAGGCGGCCGCAGTCCCCGCGGGCGCCAGATCCGCGCCCGGTGCCGCTCAGTCAGTGGTTGAACTGCAGCGCAAGCGGCGGCTCCGCGGGCTGGAGCTGTCGCCGCTCCCCTGGCGCCCGGTGCTCCCGCCGCGGCGCCGCTCTCACCCCGCTCTCCCCGCGCAGGTGTCCCTGTGTCCGGCCGCGGTGACAACGCGGCGGCGGCTGGCGGCCCCCTGTGACGCCGCAGCAGCCGGAGGCACCGGCCGGGGTGAGCGGAGCAGAACTGTCCCCGTTTTGTCATTCCCACCCGCTTCCCCAGAGCGGGGCTGGAAAGGGGACGGGAGCAGGGGACAGTTCGGGCAGAAGGGAGGGACAGACACGGTCCCACGTGTCCTGCTTCGTCCCCAGCGCGCGGAGGACCAGGACGCGCGGGACGCGCCGGCTCTGCCCCCGCCGCTTCTCCGCAGCTCCGGACACCTTTCCCGCCTCAGCCCCTTCCCGGCCGCGGGGATGTTGGAAGCGGCTGCAGCCGTGTGAAACCCGGGAGCTGCCGTCGGAGCAGGGAGCGCCCTCGGCACTGAGCCCGGGGCAGCCCCTCCTGCTCCGCTCCGCGTCGCGCTTGCGACTTCCCGAGGTTTCCAGAGCAGCGTCGGATTCTGAACCGGCCCCCTCGATCACCCTGGGATCCCCCTGGGCTCCCGTTCGCCTGTTCCCGGCTGGAGCCGGTGCCGCGGGCGCAGGGTTTTGCGGTGCTGGGGCCGCGGTCGAGGTGTCGCCGCCGCTCGGTGGCCCTGGGCGGGCTGTGGTCGCGGTGTGAGTCTCTCTCGGGCTGGTGTCTCTGTTCCCTTGCGGTTTTGCTGGTTTTTTTTTCTTCTCTTTTTAATTTATTTTTCCCGCCCCGGGGCTGGTTTTGTGGCACGGGTGAAGCCGCTGGTTTTGGTTCTGCATTCAATAAAGTTGGGTGTTTCAGAGCACGGAGATGGGGGAGAGGCCCCTCTCCCTCCCACGTTATTCCAGAACTTGGGATTCCAGGTCAGGGATTAGGGGTTACGCAGGATTCCCTTTTGGGGTGAAATGGGCTGTTTTGGGGGCAGAAAGAGCGGCTGGGGGGGATTAGGGTGCCCTGGGGGCAGCCGAATGCGCTGGTTTGGGTGGGGAAGGCGGGGCAGGAGGGGCGGAGGAAGCTGCTTTTTGGGTGAAAAAGGGGCGATTTGCTGATGGGCCGGGGCAGGGGCGCTCTCTGCGCAGGCGCGCGGCGGGCAGCCCCGCCGGGGTCCTCGGCGGCGGCGGCGGCGCGCTGTGGGGGCCGCCATGTTGGGCCTGGCGGCGGCGGCGCGGGGCTGCGGCCTCGCGGCCGGGGCGGCGCGGAGGGCCCTGAGC
>JAUBNY010000630.1:0-39680 GCA_032275445.1 Crypturellus soui | reverse complement strand
GGCCCGGCCCGGCTCGGCCAGCCCCGCGCTCGCGGCCCGGCGCCGGGACAGGCGGCGCCTCCCGCACCTGTCACCCGGGCGCCCTATTCGGGGCCCGCGGGGCTGGGCGCCAGCCGCCGCCACGGGCGGGACAGGGGCGCGGAGGGGCCCGCGGGGTGCCGGCCGCGGCAGCCGCGCTCAGATCTCCTGCAGGAAGTCTACGGGGAAGAGCCCCACTTTGCGGCCCGTGTACACCTTGACGTAGCCGTTCACCTCCTCGCCCTTCTGCACCACGATCTGTGGACGGGGGCGGCGGTGAGGGCGGCCCGTGCGGCCCCGCGGTGCCCCTGGCGTCACCTCACCTGGTCCTTCTTGAGAGTGATCTGCCCGATCTCCTTGTTGCCCACGAAGGAGCGCGTCACCTTGTGCACCCGCTCGCCCGCCCTCACGCGGATGATGAAGTTTGGGGGGAAGTAGCCGATTTTTTCACCAATTTTTCCCTGCAAGAAGGCGGTGGCAGGGGCGGTGGTGGCCCGTGAGCCCCCTGGCCGTCGTGGGACAGAGTGGGGCCGGGTGCCCGTGGCCGCCTCACCCGCCACCACTCCTCGTTGGAGTCGTCCACCACTGTGATCTTCTCGCCGGGGCTGCGGAGGGCAGCGAACATCAGCAGGGACACTGCAACGGGCCAGGAAGGGTCCCCCTGTTTGGTGATGGGGCAAGGGGACCCATGCAGGGGTCGGGGCTCCGCCCCGCTCAGGCCGGGCCCTGTCACCCCAATGAGGTTGGCAGGTGCCCAGCCCGGACCGTGGCCAGCCTGGTCCTGACTCCCGCCCTTGCTGCAGCCTCCAGGTTGAGGGTTCTTTCCCACCCCAATCCCTATCCCTGAAATTCCTGTCCAGCTCCCGCCTGGTGCTCACGGGAAGTCCAGATCGTCCTTCTCCAGCGCTTTGAAGCGATAAAGTGCCACGAAGTAGTGGGACTGTGGGAAGCCGCCTCGCAGCCCCGGCTGTGGCTTCTTGCTCTGGGGGCAGAGAGGGGGCTCAGGGCCGGGGCAGTTGCTGACCGCCCACGCAGGGTCTGTGGGTGGGTGGGGGACAGGGGAGGTACCTTGTCCTCAGCCGGGTTCTTCTCGGCCTTCTTGTCGCCTTCGACCATGCCTGGAACAGGGGAGGGAAGGTCCCTCTGTGCTCCCCACAGCACCAGCTGCCCCTCGCAGCACCCCGGTGCCTGATTCAGGGCTGGGGACGAGACTGGGCGCTGCTGCGTCTGCCCGGGCCGGCCGCACTCACCGCCCTCGTCCTTGCTGCCGTGCGCCTTGGCGGCCTCGGGCTCCTCATCCATCATTGCGGCCAGTGGCTGCTGGGCAGAGTGCAGTCAGAGGGGCCGGGCGGGCGCGGGCATGGGCGGACAGACCCCGAGCCCACGCTCACGTTTTTCTTGTCATCCTGCCCTTTCTTGCGCTCTTTGTTGGCCATGATGACTCCGGTGCGCAGGGTCTCGAACACGGGGTCGCTCCTGTTCGCTGCGGGGACATGGCGAGAGGGGCCAAGTCGGGGAACGTGGCCGCGACAGGGCCCCTTGCGCCGGCCGGTGCTTACAGAGCAGCTCCTTGACGCAGGCAAACTGCTGGTCGCTGTAGAGGGGCGAGCTGTAGGCACGCCGGAAGCCGGGCGGCTGCGGGGAGCGGGGTCAGCACGGTGCCGCCCGCCGCCACGCGCATGGTGACGGCCCCAGCGCCGCCTGGCCCCGCAGACACTCACGATCTTGCCAAAGCAGCGCTGCATCTCCACGTAGGGCTGGCAGTGGTGGTGGATGTTGGTCTTGCAGTTCTTGCACCTCAGGCCGAACTTGTTGTTGACTGCGGAGCAGAGCACGGCGGGGAGAGAGGTGACGTGACGCCGCCACTGTGGCAGCACCCGGCCCCTGGCTCGCAGCCCTGGCTCCCCCAGGACTCACGGACGATCATGCGGGCACAAACGTCGCAGAACTTGGGCTTCTTGAAGTAATGATCCTTAAGCTTGTGGGGTCTGTCATTGACGGGCTTTGGGGGCTCTGGAGGAGGCTCGGGCTCCTCCTCCTCTTCCTCTTCGTCCTCGTCCTCGTAGATGTAGAAGATGGGCCCCCCGGAGGGGCTGACCAGCTCCCCATTGGGCTGCGGCTCCGGGGCCGCCTCCTCCTTGGGCTTTCGCCGGAAAAGCTGCTTCAGCCTCTGCAGCTGGGGAGGCAGAGGGGCTGCACGGGGCGCCGCGAGCCCGGTGGGCTCATGGCAGCCGCGGGGGAGCAGGGCCGGCACGGGAGCCCTGCGCATGGGGGAGCTCCAGGAGGAGCAAGTGCTGGTCCAGGCACCCCGTGGATGTGGGGGTCCCCCAAGGAGGCCCTCCTGGCCCCACAGAGGGTGCCAAGGCTGGGGCGTGCGGGGAGGGTCTGACCTGCCGGTGCCCACTTACCCGGCTCCTGGGTTTCCCACCTGGGGCAGGTGAAGCTGGCGGTTCCGGCACCTCCTTCTCCGTCATGCTGCAAGGGCAGGAGACAAGAGTCGTCTGCCCCGGCGCGGAGCCCTGGCCAAGGCCTGTCCGAGCCGCGCAGCCCCACGGGGACAAGAGCCGCTTGAAAGCATCTCCCGGGCCAGCGCCCTGCCCCGTCCTGTCCGTGCGGAGCCCCGTGATGCTGTCCGCCGCGCTGCTCCCCACCGGCCCCAGCCACGCCGCGGACGCAGTGCTGGTGCTGCCTGCGCAGGCCCCAGCACCTCTGTCCAGAGAGTGGGTGGCAAACAGCGCCGCCAGGGCCTGTGGAGCCCCTGGCTCTGCCTGGCACCAAGGCGCAGCCCGGCTCCTCCGCAGACGCCCGGTGCTGTCACGGGGCAAAGCCGCTCCTGCCGCCCAGCCTGACCATCCTCACAGCCCTTCAGCAGAGCTCCCGGCTTCAGCGTTCGGCAACGCGGGATCCCCCCTCTGGGAAACGGGAGCCAGCGAGTAGGACAGACACCCAGCACCACAGGCATGGAGAGGAGCGGGGACCCAGTGGTCCCGGTGGGGGCTAGCAGTGACAAGGGGGGCCCAGCAGAGCAGGGGAGCCACACGGGGAGCCACTTACGCCGCACCAGGAGCGACGTCTCCTGCCGAAAGGCCCCGTGGAGCCGTCGGGGGGTGGTCGCTGCCGAGGCCCTGTGAGGCCGCAGAACCCCCAGCCCTGGGGCGGGCGCAGGGAGGGGGCAGCCGCCCAGCGCCGCAAGCGCCCGAGTGACAGCGCGGAGGGGCACTGACAGCTGGGCGCTGGCTGGGGCTGACGCTGGGAAATTGGAGCCCGTGCGCGAGCCGCGCGCAGCAGGGCGGGGGGCCCGGTAGCTATTTGCGTTGGTGGGTTGCTGGGTGTCACGGCCGCCCGGGCACGGGTGCAGGGCAGGGTGCAGCGCAGTGCCCGCCCCAGCCCGGCGCCTGCAGAGAACGGGAAAGCAGCACTGAAGTGACGGACAAGTTTTCTTTTTATATTTAAAAACATACCCCCCCCGCCCCAAATAAAACAAAAATAACCCCCCAAATAATAATCAGATTAAATAAAATGTGCAGTGAACATACCAATCAACACCTGTATGTGCGGTTCAACACAGTGCTTAACAAAACAATATACACAGGGGAGAGGGGGCGGGCACGGGCATCACTCCAAAAATTAAAAAAAAAAAGAAAAAAAAAATCAATTTCTTGTCTCTTAATTATGTCCATATAAATATATCCAGGGAAGGAGGGTGAGAGGAAGGGAGGGCAGAGAGGAAGAGAGAAGGCAGAGGGAAGCGCCCGCAGTCCAGTGTGCTCTGCGCCCATCACGGGCCCTACTGGGAGCTGGCGCGCTCCAGCACCCGCAGGTCGTAGTTCTTTTTGGCCACGCGCAGCTTGAAGCGGCTGAGGGAGTTGTTGAGGCGGAGGGAGGCGTTCTGGGCGGCCAGCGGGCTGGGGAACACGGCCACGATGGTGTATAAGGCAGCAAGGTCAGTGTGCCGGCCGTTCTCCGGAGTCCCGCCGCTGTCCCCGCTGCCCCCGTCTCCGCGCCGCCCCTGAGTCTCTTTGAGCCACTGGATTTTGGCCCCGGCCATGGCGAGCTGGGTGAAGAGCTTGTCGGCTTCCGTCCGCGTGATGCCCTCGGGCAGGTCCGTCACCTCCAGCACTCGGCCCAGCACTGCAGCACAGAGACAGCCGCGTTGGCGGCAGCGCGTGGCGGGACCTCACGTCCACCTCGGTGCAGGGATGGGAGCGCAGGAGGGCAGAGCTTTGCTGAGCGCCCACACGGGGATGCTCTTCCTGAGCAGCCACCACGGACTCCTCAACCTGCCTGTCCCCACCTCTCTGGCCCCGCGGTGCCCAGGCTGATCCTGCCGACAGCCCTGTGCTGGTGCCCCGTGCCCTGCTCCAAGAGATGCCTGGTTGCCCAGGGCTCCGGCAGGGCTCTGCCTGGCTCCAGCAGCTGCTTGGTGCCACTGGCTCCCGCTTGCCCCATCTGCTGGCGGGGAGCTCACCCACCCCGGCTGCCCCTTCCCCAGGTGCTTCGTCACAGGGCAGCCCCTTCCTGCACTCAGGTCATGGCACCGCTGCTCAGTGCTTCCCAAGCCCCGGCTGCTTCCCAGCTCTGGGCACCTCCTCTCCAGCTTCGGGGCTTAGTGGCGTCCTGGCCACATGGATTCTTTGCTAATATTAACCCGGCATGTAACGAACGCGCCGGCGAGGAGGGGGCAGCTCTCCAGGAAGCAGCTCTTAAAGGGCCCCCTGCAAACAGCTGCAGTGGGTAGTGGTGACACAGAGGTGACACAGGGGACAATTCCAGCGAGCCTGCAAGGACTGTCTCCCTTCCAGCCTGGTTGGCTCCGGTCTGGCAGTGGCTGTAGGGAGAAGCTGGGCACGGGCTGGGCCTCCCCTCATGGATACAAGCAAGTGGAGAGTCATCCTGGGGAGAAGGAATGGGGGGCCAGGGGGGTTTCTCCCTTGGGAGAAATGGTCGAGCAGGGATTTCAGCCCTGACAGACCCCTGTAGAAGGTCCCAAAGCCCCAGGGATATGGGAAACTGAGACACCAAAGAGAAGGGTCATTTGGGAAGGCAATGATTTCATGGGTCTGGACAGTCACTCTGTGCTGATGAGCAGTGTCCTGCCCACCAGCCCCTCCTGTTCCGCACCAGCAGCAGGGCCAGGTGTCCTGGTGCTCAGCAGCGATTTCCCACAAACAGCTCCCTGCTCCTTCCCCAAAGCTCTGGTCAGTGCAGGCAGCACTTAGCTGGGCACCAGAGCACCCCATGTCCCCCACAACCACCCTGGCAAAAGGGCTTGGGAAAGGGGGTGAGCAAAGATCGGAGCGGTGTCTCCGCCAACACCAAGTGCTTCCCTGCAACAGGGAGTGGGTGGGGGGCAAGGGAGGAGGGTCACTTGCCTACGTCACTGGTCCCCAGGTCAGTAGATGCCGACTTGAGGGCCTGTCTCTTGCCCCGGTTTCCGTGTTTCATTCCAGTTTGCCCCTTCAAGAGTGAAAACGGTAACGTGTCACCTGAGGAGGCACCGCGGCCTGAGGAGGCCTCACAGTGCACAGAGCAAGACCAAACATGATCGGGCCATGAGTGCAGAGGGGGAAGGGGACCCTTGGGTGCACCCTGGCACCTTTGGGACGATGCCATGGCCATCTGGGGAGGTTGGAGCAAACCAGCACACAGCCACGGCCTCAGGACACACAAAGGCCTCGGGCCAGCAGCGCTTCTGGACAAAGCTGCAGCAGGGTGAAACTTTGCCCCAAGGCACCAAGGAGAACCGTTCCCAAGGGCAGTCCTGCTGCCGGGCAGGACGGTGCCCACTCCCCTCTGAGCTGCCCCTGCGCACACGGAGGTGCCTGGCAGGCTGGCTCCGGGACGCCGCGTGGCCTTACCTGGTGCGCACTGTAGTTGGGCTGGTTGTGGAGCAGGGGCGGGGGGCAGATAGACAGGTTATACTGCAGCGGCTGGCCCAGCAGCGAGTACCGCCCGTCACCTGCAGAACAGGAGCAGATGCCTGCAGGGGCCGGGGGAGGAATGGGAGAGCCTGTGCTGTCCCCACGCTTCCCCCTTACCTTGTGCTGGGCCCATGGGCCGGGGGAACTGTGTGAGGACTGGGAGGGGGCTCAGCCCTGTGCAGACACTGTTGAGGTTGGTGACAGGAGACGGCGTCGGGGATTGCGTGGGGGATGTGATGGGGCTGTTCAGCTGGGCGCTGGCCTGGGGGAGGCAGAGGGTGAGACACCCCTGGTGCTTGTAACCAGCCCCACATCTGCCCCACTGCCACGGGGTGAGCACCCCCCTTCTCCCAGCCCATCCAGTGCGGATGCTCCCGAGAGATGAGCTGCCGCCTTCCCAGCCTCTTGATACCTGAGCACTGCTCTCCGGGTTGTAGAGGTCTCCTGGCTTCTGCCCCCGCTGCTCCAGGCTGTAGTACTTACAGTGGCTCCACTGCACCACAGGGGGATTCTGGGGGGGCTGGGGGCCATTGGGTACATTCAGCTGCATCACAACCACACCAGGGCCTGACGGAGACACCCCTGCAGAGAGAGGAGAGCAATGGAAATGCCGAGGCTCTGAGTGCTGCCACTTGCTGCGCAAGAGGCAGTGATAGCAGCTCTGCAGTGTCCCTCGTCAGGTTCCTCCGTGCTCCCCTCCACCATCCTGCCCGCTAGAGGGGGTGTGGAGAGGCCCCGCTGAGCCTCTGCAGAGAGACATCTCTCTGGTGTCCCAGGTTACCTCAGTCAAGGGATGACTTTCCACCCAAGAAAAATGCAAACAGAGGAAAGAAGCTGAAAGCAACTCTGGTCTCATCACACCAAATCCTTAGGCCAAGGCGCTAGCCCAAGCTGGGCACAGTGTCCCCACAGCTTGTTCTGCAGCTCCTGCTCGTGCACTAGTTCACCAGGCCCCAGCCCAGACCCTGTGCTGGGAACAGGGCCCAGCGCGTGGGCTGCTCACCTCATCCTTGGCCCTCCCCTGGTGCCGCCAGCTGCCCTGGTGAGACTAAGTCCCGTCACCAGCAGAGGGAGCCCAGAGCCCAGAGCAGCTTCCGGGGCCTGTGTCCACCTCACGGGGCCCTTGCAGCAAGGGAACATGAGGCACAGAGCACCACCAGCTGCAGCAAAGTAGCCAAGCCTCGCAGGGACGTATCAGACTAAGGAAACTCCCCATGCAGAAGCTGTGAATTGGCTGCTCTGCTCACTGCAGCCCCCACGTCCCTTCCAAAAGCCAACACCGATGTGTCAATATCAGCCAGTGGCCTCTCTTACCTGAAAACTGCTGCTGGATCTGTGGCGGGCTGCAGGGCGAGGGGGACTGTGGCATCTGATACTGCTCAGAGCCAGGCGGTTGCAGAAATCCCACGGAAGGGCTGCGGAGCAGAGCGAAGTGGTGAGATCCTGGGGATGGGGGAAGCCGCCTGTGCCAGCAGCCCCTCGCACAGGAGATGCCTGGAAATGCAGCTGCTCTGGGAGCAGCATGTGCAGCAGCAGCTGGGCTAGGGGGGCTTGGACCAGGCAGGAGGGGAACTTGTCCTCAAGAAGGGACAAGTGTCTGTAGTGCCCAGCTGCCTCCTCGAGCTGCAGGGACGAGATGTGCTGCCCCTTCAGCAGGGCAGCAACTCCGGCTCCCCGCGGGGTAGAGCTTTACCTGGTGCCGTTCTGCTGGGCAGTGGGGATGACGCTGTAGTAGATGGGAACCCCTCCAGCCTGGAGCCCCCCCTGGACAGACTGGCTGGCCGGGACAAGCACTGGCTGCTGGAAGGGCTGCTGGACCACGTTCTGGGACTCGGCCACAGGGACCTGCATGGTGGGAAGAGGTAGAGCACTGTGAAACAGCAGGGGAGAGAGAGCAAAAGCAGGGAGAACTGGCCCCAAAGAGGAGTCAGAGAGGTCCAGACAGGGGAGATGACACGGACAGGCTATTGTCTACTGCAGGCAGGAGCAATCCTGTCCAGGGAAGGGCAGGAAAAAGACAGGAAGGTGCTTCCTGTGGGGCCTTTCCCCAGCATCCCCACCCTGAGCACGGCTGATGCCTACCTGGTACGAAGGCAGTGGAGTGTACTGCACCATGAGGCCTTGTATCTGGCTGCCCATACTGCTCCTCTGGCTGCTGAGCAGGCCCGGGGGCTGTGCCTGCTGCACCCCCATCACGCTCTGCATCTGGCCCCCCATGCTGTTCCTCTGGCTGTTGAGGAGGCCGGGGGGCTGCGCCTGCTGCACCCCCATTACACCTTGGTACGTTTGCTGCTGGTTGGACATCATCGGCTGTAAACCTGTCAGGACAAGGTTGGAATGGAGCAGCTTCCTAGCTGCCACAGCGGGCAGCCATGCACTTGGCATGGGACTAGTCAAGTCCTGCTTTGCCCCCATCTCCAGCTAAATCAAGGAGGAAAGACCTCGTTTTATGTGCACAGATGTGAACACAGCTCCTGGCTTTAACTCCACCTCACAGCAGCTCAGTGCACGCTGCATTTTGATGCCCATCCTGTTTGCCAAGACATAGGGACAGACTGAAAGAGGCTTCGTGGCCAGAGCTGCTTCCAGCTCCCCTTTGCACAGCCCAGAGGAACCCTGCAGGTAGCAAGAGTAGCAAAGAGGAGTGGGTGGTGCCTTTGGGCAGGGAAGGGCAGTCCTGCCCCAGACAGTACATGGGAGATGTTTAAGAACCAAGGCTGCTGCGGGGAAACCCGTGCACCCACCCCTACTGCCCCTTACCAGGCTGCTGGGATTGCTGGGGGAGCTGCTGAGTGCGCTGGGAGCTGTAGGCCACTGGGTGACTGAGAGATCGGTATTGCTGGCTGGAATTCGGGTACTGCCCGGGAGGGTAGTAAGAAACCTGAATCTACCAGAATCAAGAAAACACGTGGTGAGAACACAAGGGTGAGACCTCGAAATCTAGTCCCCAGAGCCAGTCTCCCCTCCCACCTTGCCTGGTTTCTGCCGAGTGAAACCAAGCAAGGCTTCGGCTCTGCACAGGCGACAGCTCCTTCCCACTGCTACTGGCACGTCCAAGCCTTTCCCAGCCTTTCCCAGCACAGCAGCACAAGAGCAGAGGAGCCACAGTTCTCCCAGACTAATCCTGGGGGTCACAATACCCTGCAGGACCCCAGAGAGAGCTGGCAAGTGTCACACCTGGACCTGGGCTCTGATGGCCTCTGTCCCTCCCCCAGTAACTTGCCAGGAACGGCCACAGAGACCCCGCACAGGCACCCTGCGAGCTCAGGGGGACAAGGGGCAAGGCCTGGATTGTGCTGAGCACAGGGCAGGGAGCTGCGAGGGGCTGGATGGAGCTGCTCCCCAGGCTGCTCCCTGGCAGACTCCAGCTGAGCTGCCCGGCCCCGCACATGTCCTTACCTGCTGGGGAGGCTGAATGTAGCTCTGGGGCTGCAGCACCTGCTGTGTGGGGGGCGTGTGCCCCGAGGCCGAGTAGTTGGAGGTGGAAATGGGCTGCCCGGGGGATGTCATGAGGAATCCTGCTTGTGGAGGGTGCTGGGAGATAAGGGATGACTGGAACATGGCTGAGGAGGGATCCGGGGCTTCCGCCGAGCCTTGCCGACTGAGGCTGATCTGCCCAAAGGGGTTGCTGAGTTCATCACCCTGCGTTGGGGACAAGTGGGAGGGATGGAGGAGGAAGGCACATAGGAAATTGCAGTTCCCAGCGGAGCAGGGTCTACTGTGCTCCAAGGGGCTCTGGGGATGTCCCAGAACCAAGTCCCAGCCCAAGAGCTTTTTACAGGAGCGGGGCAGGGGCACCCAGGGGAGCCTGAGTGCTCGGGCAACACCTGCACAGCAGCATCACCCCTGCGGTGCCCCCAGCCCCAGCCTGGGCCCAGAGCCACCCCAGGGCCCGGGCTCACATCTCTGCTCATGGCAGCACGGGGGCCAGCACAGGAGCTGAGCCAGGGCCCCAGTGCTGGGCACGGGCAGCTCTTCCTGGTGCAGATCTGGGCTTCCCACCTCCTCAAGCGCCCTGTGGCCTTGGTCCTGCTGCAGTGCAGGGCCAACCTGAACCCCGAACCCGCCGGGCGCAGCGGCCGCAACATACTTGAGCAGCAAAAGCCCATACAAGACAAATATAGCACAGAATACAACAGATTGCAGAAGAGGAAATGGGGTTTATACCATGTTGTACTGCTGGGGTGGAGAGACTGGCAAGAGGACTTGGGGACAGGAGCTTGGAGAGTACGGAACAGGCTGCAGCGCTGGGACCGGCTGAGACCAGCAGAGAAGGGAGCAAAGGACAAAAGATTTGGGTGGGAAAAGGTGTGGGGAAAGGAGGGAGGCAGGGGAGAAGGAAGGATGAACAGGAGAGGAAGAAGGAGAGAAAGAGGGAACAACAAGGTTAGTCAACGGAACTGATTGCAAACATGGTAGGGAGGGAGGGAGAGCACTGCAGAAGGGGGGAAAGCAGAGACCAGAGCGGAGCATCCACATCCCTATGGAGGAAGATGCATGGCCTGGCCAGGCGCTCTGTGGAAGCTGGGAAGGCCGAACGTGTCCGCAAAGCAGCTCTTGCCTGGCATAAACAATGGCACAGGCTCACAAAGGGCAGCTGCTACCAAGGGCACCAGGAGAATCATCTCCGCCCAGCGACACCTTTGTGCCTCTCCGTTGTCACCATCACTAACTCCTCTCGGTCTCACCCTCCTGTATGGGCCCCTCTTTCAGCTCCTGGGGACGTGCTGATGTGGTCTAACTCAAGCACCGCACAGTGCTGTGGGCGCTCCACGTGCAGCCAAGGGGGAGCACTGGTTTCCTTCTATTCATCTGATTTGTCCTTTGGTGGGACAGAAGGTTCATGCACGTGGGAGACACTGCATTTTCTGACCTTTAGCCAGCATCCAAATGAACAAGAACAGCTTTTCAGGAGCTAAACCATTAGGAGAAGAGCCAAGGGGCAGAAGATGCAAAATAAAACAGAAAAATTCTGTTCTAGAAACAGAAATTCTGCACAGCTCTGATGCCAAAGTCTCTGGATGCTACTAGACCCCAGTTCACTTCTGCTGTGACCTCAGGGCAGCCAGAAAAAGAAGAAAAGTTCCAGAAACCCCTTGTGGGCTCAGCTTGCCACCAAGGACGCTGTGCTCAGTCTACTGCTAACTCTGGTACTAGGCCCCAGGGTCTAGTGCTGCAGGAAGGCAGCAGCAGAGGCAACTGCCACTCACCAAAGTGCCTCAGCACCCTGCTGACCTGAGCAGATACAGAGGAGGCCAATGAGCTGAGACACTGCAGCATCACAGGGGGACAAAATGAGGCCCCCTGCCCCTCTCCTGCTCTGCCAGCAGTACGGAGACTGTCACTCCCTAGCAGATGGCAAGCATGAGACCACCCAAATGCCCAGGACAAGGCAAGGTGTGCACGCTGGGCGCACGGTAGCTCTGCTTCTACCTCTCTCTTTGTGCCCGAGCCCCGCACGCCGGGCAGGAACCCACCTGCGACATCATGTGGTTGCTCATGGGCGACTGTTGCTGCGCGGCAGGCGGGAGCCCCGGCGGCTGCGGTTGAGGCTGTTGCGGTGACTGTGCTGGAGGCTGCTGGGCTGCGCAGGGCAGGAGGCCGCGGGCGGCCTGTGAGGAGGGCGACTGGCTGCAGGCGTCGGGGGCACCGAGCACCAGGCCTGGAACAGAGAAAGGCAGCACAGGGTTTGCGCCTGAGAGAGAAACACATGGAGGCGGAGGCGTGAGTTGGAGCCTGCCCTATCTCCTGGGTTGGATTCTGTGTGCTCCCAAGCAGGGCCTTGCACGGGGACAGGGTGAGCATTAGGGCGGTGTGTGACACCCGCCGCAGGGCACCCAGCTGGCCGCTGCCCTCCTCAGCATTTCAGTCACACTTCTGAAATAAAAGGGCTGTGAAATTACCGCTTGAAGGTCCAGTGGCTGCTCTTTAACTAACTCTCCCTCTGATCTATTGCTTTTCAACAGCCAGTCTCGAAGCGCTCTGATAAGGAGCTCTGTATCATCACCTACACTGCAAAAAGGGAAATATTTTTATATTTTTTTTCAGTTGCCCAGAGGCTGATGGCTGAGATGGAAAAAGAGCTGCTGAGTTCCTCCACTCTGAACAAACAGTAGGAGATGGTGTTTTTTTTTTTCTTCCAAGAGAAATTTATTTTTCTTTTTTCTTTCTTTTTGCACAGAATTTCTAATTACTTGCCATTACACAGCATCTGTAAAGCAACTGGCTTCTGTTCACAGGGAAGACCTGGAGGAAAAATACAGAAAGAGCAAAAAATAGATCCTCCCTTGCTCTGCTCTGCACATAGCTGGGCCAGATCTTCAAATAACCGTTTCAGCAGTTGATGAAACGGTGCCAGAGGTGGTTGCAAGAACCAGGGTAAGCGCCACCCTGGAAACAGGCTCCCAGGGGATGACACAGGCACCTTGAAATGACAAGATGAATGTGCGGCTTTCAAAGCCGGCTGGGATGCTACGTAGCTCCATCCCCGATGCCTGAGTGGATTCCTGTGCAGCAGCCTCATCGCCCACAGGCACCAACACCGCCCAACCCCAGCTACGTCTCTTGGGTGCCTCCTGGCAGAAGCCGCGTGGCAAAGGACATGGTACCTGCCCGGGGTGTCCTGCTGGCCGCGCTGCCCTTGCTGCTCCCGATGCTGTCCCCCCGTGTCAGGATGGAGATGCCGCTGAAGCTGCTGGCTTTGGTGACGGGAGGTCGCAGGTTGCGGATGGAGCCGTCTGAGTCGGTGCTGCTCCATGGCCGGGGCTCCAGCGACTTGATCTCGCTCTCTGTGCTGCTCTGGCGGCTGCCCGAGGCCCGGTTCAAACTGTCCCGGTTGCCCCTGCAGAGACCAGAGGAATTACACAACAACCTCAGGGAAAAGGGGCAGGAGCAGGAGCTCCACGAACAGCATCCGAACTGCCCCAGTAAGGGTGACAATACAGGCCAGTGGGTCGCACCGCACACAGCGCGTTGGCACTGCACACAGTGACGCCGCAGCGCATGGCTTGCTTGAGCTGCCTGCAAGACCCAGATCTTGATTCTCTTCCTTCAAGTGTGTTGAGACCTCACCCTAATCCCTAATCCCCTGGAGGGGATTCCAGCAGGACCACAGCACGATCCCTTGCTGGAGCCCTCACTGTCTCCAAACAGAGCTCGTATGGTTTGGACAGTCCATGGATAGTTTTACAGAATCTCCAAGACAAGGATGACTGAGAGCGCTTTCCGCACCAGCACAAGGGGAAAAAAAACTTCCTTGAAAAAGCAACCAGTGCAATTATCCTCAAACTGGTGAAAGGAATTGGACTACACATCCTCAAAGCCAAAATTAGAACGGACCTAATAAGCATCACTTCCAAGTTCTTGGGCTGTCTCCAACCTGAACTCTGAAGGCAGTTTGGGGGTTACTCAGAGAGGGGAGAAGAAGAGGGAAGGGTAGGAGAAAGATGTCTGTCTGTCTGTCTGTGCAGAGATGTTTCCTCTCTGGGGTATAGCCTATCAAACAAGAGGACAGCAGGCAAGAGGGTTGCTCGATTTTCATCCCGTTCTTTGTTCTCTCACCCTCAGCGGCCACCAGTGCCAGAGAAATAAGAAAATGCTGCTCAGAGATGCTCCCAGTGCCCTCTGCAGCACACACTGGTTGAAATGGTCTCAAGGTACTCCACTGCCATCATTAGGCCATGAAAATCGGGGTCTAGGGGCAAACCCACCCTGTAAGGATGCTGATCCTGTCACTGTAAGGGCAGGGGTTTTGCTACCCTGTGGGGAAACGAGAGGCAGGATGATTTGAGAAGTGCTGGAATCCTCTGGCTTCCCCATTCTTCCCTGCCATTCCCACCTTCCACCCCTCTGCTTTCAGTGATGAATCAGCAAAAAAAGGACTCAAAATTGATGTTGCAAAAAATACAACTTGAATAACTTCACAAGCAGCCATGCATGGGGCAAACTTACTCAGCAGGACAATGTGAAAAATAAGTCACACAGAGGTACCTAAAAATCTGCCTCCGTTTGTGAGAACTAGAAGAAAAGCCTTCTTTGGAGATTCTGTCGGTTAACATCAGAGAAAAGCATCATTATAGAGTCATGCAGTCATCCACAGAGAAAGCCAGAGACACAAACAGTGACCGGTGAACACTACTAACCTGCTGTCTGTGAGATATCCATTCTGGCCAGTCTGGAGGCCGGGAGAACACATGAAGAGGGGAGGGAAAAAAGACAGGGAGACTTAGTTAACTTTTAACACAACAAACCCTGAACAATTTCAAAGCAGAGAGGAGCAAAGCACTAAGGGTCTGAGACTCAGGCACAGTCTGTATTGCATGTGAGTTACGTGCTCACTCCGGAGTCTCGTGGAGCCTTGGACACTCCAGTCCCACTTGGCTCTCAAGTGGGGCCGATTTGGAACCTTCCCTGACAGCAGTAACTCTGGATCTCTCAGGAGTTTGCAAATCTGAGCCCTCAGCTCCCTGCCCTGTCACTCTAGAGCTGGATTAGTGCTGGCTGCTTTACCAGGTGTGCTGGGGTCCTTACTTGCTAAATGCAGGCAGAAGCATCAGACGTGAAGAGGAGGCAGAGGGCTCCAAGGCAGCCCAGGCCACGCTGTTACAGTCACCGTCAGGGCAAAGCACTGCCTCAGCCCACGGACACAGAGCAAGGGCAGTTACCCACCCGCCCCGTGCTGCTCTAACCCTGGATAGTGCCCGCTATGCTCTAGCTGCAGAGTTGTTTACTACTACGTCTGGGTGGCTCTGGGCCTCTGTGTGTAAGACAAATCCATGGTTACAGAGGTCAGAGTCCTCAGCCAAGGCCTGGGACTGAGCACAGGCTGAGCACCCTCCTTGGCCAGGCACACGGCAATTCCCCTTAGGGCAAACAGAAGGGCTGTCCCCCAGACAAGCAGCAGGCAAGGAGCTGCACTTCGAATTCGAGCCAAGGCAGATCAGACTTGGCACTATCCCTTGTTCCATCAGTTGCCACTTTGGACGGAGGTCCAAGGACGGAGCTGCCTCTGGCCAGCAGACAGCGCCCAAACAGTGCACGGTAGCCTCTCCGCAAGGCAGTGTGCACGGGCACCAGCTCCCTGGAGAAGGATCAAGGATTTCAAGTAAACAAAGAGCCCTGGCTGCCACTCTAGGGCCAGCACCAGGAGACCGAAGCTGCAGCAGCAGGGAAAAAACGGGGAGAAGGCTGCTCCTTTCAGGCTCCGTGATTGATTTGCTGGTCATCCCGGACCCCCCTGCATGAGCTAATCTAACCTGCTCTGATCTTGCTCGGCAGCAAGGGGCAAGTTTGCCCCGTCTGTCAGTTCCCACACTTCCACTGCCATGTAAAGGGGAAAACTGATTAGGGAAGGAGGGAAAGAGCAGACTGGGGAGTCAAACCATAGCTTCTAGCTTAATGGCTCCAACATCTTTGTTAGGCCCCCTATTTCAGCAGTAGAAACACTGGGAGCTTTGTAGAAAATGGAATGATGAGACCTGACCTTTCAATTTACTCAATGACACCTTCTGCCACAAAGTGCCAGTAGGGCACGTGGCCAGGGAGTCACTCAAGCTTACCTCTCGCGCAAATATCCGCTCCCTGACCCGCTGATACTCTTCCTCTCGCTCTTCTATAGATTTGCTCCTTCTCCCATCCTGCAAGGGGAGTCTGATCTGAAGGCACAAACACAGCTCAGCTGGTCAGCAATTGTCCACAGGAGAAGGGGGCACAGTCAGTTGCTGCTATTTCTCCATAGCTCTGGGAGTGGATATGGATTGGCGTGTCTGGGCATGATGCCTGGAAGCCAGGACATAGCCCCTGCTCTTTGCACCTACATTCTGGGTGCTTCTTTCTAAGGGAGAATCTCCTGGTGGTCTTAGTGCATGATCGAACACAACCACTATGCCTGAACTCTACCTGACTGGGGAGGGACAGACTGGGAACACGTCACCAAGTTCTTCTGGAAGATATTCTGGTCCTAAGGAGTCAAAAGCTAGAGGGCACTTTTTACATGCAGAGGACGAGCAGCCAACTCCATCTAAGTCAAGAGTTCTGTGCTTCAGGGGTAGCTGTCTTACCTGCAGACCGCCAGAAAGAGGAAACCAGAGTCTGGTACTGATTGCAATGGCCAGCTCCTTATCCTGACAACTTTCAGTTTCAAAAAGATGACCCAAAGCAAGTGATAATGGTATGTTACACTGATGTAAAGATGGGAGCAACAGCAGCAAGGAATGAGATCCCTGGTGCAGAGGTCTGCCTGCCTCTTGCCCCTTTTTGACACTGAAGATTTTGTCTATAGCAGGTTGGGAAAACAGCCACAGAAGGACAAGCCAGCTCTGCATGCCAAGTGTGGTGCCACCTTCCACAGCCTGGAGGGAGCCAGGGGTTCAGGAGGGTTTTGAACTCAGCTGATTGGCAATAATGCCGAGCTCCAATACTGGACGGTTTAATTTTGCTGATGGCTTCTGTCCAGGTGTACTGCCAGGCCACAGGGACATCACGGCCTGCCTGGCTGTAAGGTCCAGAGAGAGATGGGAGAAACATTTGACAGCGCTCAGCTCCGGGGCTTTTCCAAAAAACCCCTAGCAAAACCTTTCACCTTCAACCCTAGCACAAGCAGCAGCCACTGTCCAGGGTGCAGAAGGACAGTATCATGCAGGGAGCCTGCACAATTTCCTCCCCCACTTCCAAGGTATTTTATAAAATCTTCATATGTTTGGATGCTGCCATTTGGGAGAGGTAGAAGCTTTTACAGACTATTACTGCAGGAAACCCAAGAGAAAATTAGAGTCATTCTAATCTTAGAAAAGTCTCACATGACTTCCACAAAGCATGCAGGCACACCCTCCTACCCCTTACCTGATTATCATCTCGGTCCATGCTGGTATCATCCCGTTTTAGGATAAATCTCTGCGGGAATTCTGCATTCTTCTCATCTTTGATGTGCTCAGAGAATCTCTGCTCAGGGCTGCGGGAGGAACCAGCCCTTGTTAGAAGTGTAAAAATGGACAGAGACCTTCTTCATAAACCCACTCCTTGCAGAAAGGTGGTGAGGGGCATGCAGAAACTGGGTCAAACCTCTCTCTGATGGCAAAGGGAGGAGGTCCCACCTTTTCTCTGACAACGGTACAAAGTTGGGAAGCACTTGCAGATATACATGTAGGACTGGAAGTGAAGGATTCCTCAGGACCCTCCACAGTGGACCAGCCTTTCTCATGCAGGCAAAATATTTGATATAAAACTCATCCCATTCTGGGCCGTGCCAGGGATCTGGGGCTGGGGGGTCACATAGTGCCACGCAAGGGAGGGAAGGGGATTCCACCTCGCCTGTTGTCATCCCCTCCTGCTTACATTCGGGTATTACTGGTCTTGTTGATGATGACTGCTTTCCCAGTTTGATCAACGTTATGGTCCATGCCGAAGTAGGCAGCTACCCGGTGCAGCAGCATCCTGTGATATGAGGTCATCTGAGGGAACTTCTTAAACTGATTGCTGAGGACAGGGGAGAAGCCGTTAGCATGTGGAAGGCAACGATAACCCGACCTCAAAAGGGAGAGAGGGGAAGGGAGAGGCCAGTGATGCTTTGACCTGATCCCAGACCAGACCGTGTCACCTATTCCAAAGCAGTTAGGCAGGACTCAAACACAAGCCTGAGGATGGGCTGGCAGTGCCCTGCCAGAAAGAACTGGGCTGAGTGAGGTCTCCAGCTGAATAGGCCTTTCCTAAAACAAGACCAGCTTGTGCAGAAAAGCACAGGCCTGTTCCTGAGCAGAAACAGGAGCCACTGTTAGTGTTAACACCATGACTTCTCCAGGCCTACTAGATGGAGGGGAAAAAAAAGGGCAAAAAAAGCAGCAAATTCTGCTGCAAACACTCTATCCCATAGTCTGGAAAATGAATCCTGGTTTCTTCTCCTACAGTTTATGTTGAAAACAGCTGCACAACAGCACTAATCTCCTTCACAGGGAATATGACAATAAGCCAATTGATATCAAATTAATACAGTGCTCTGACACCTTATGAGTGGGCACAGGGTGGAGGGGGATGTACTGGAGAAGAGTCCTCTTAAGCAGGGTGTCCAAAAGGCACTCACTCTGCCCTTGGGAATCCAAGTTCCTAAACTTTAAATTATAAATCTGTTTTGCTCGACACAAACTTGATAGCCACTTACTTGTTATCACTAATAAATTCCAGAATCTCCTGTTCTAACTTTAGCAGCATCATTCTATCCCTGTCAAGAAAAGAATAAGGAAAACAACACCTTTAATGACAGTGAAACACAGTTTACCGTGTTTGGTACTCATCTGCCCACAACAGAAAAAAAGCCACAAAGGCCTGAAATGAGCCTTGTTAATCAATCAGGCTTCACATACCCTCCACAGAAATTAATTAAAACAGAATAGAAAAAAAATCATAGATAGTAGATTAACAGCCCTTTTTTTTGCTTCTCCTGTTTAAAGTTGATGTTCTGTTGACGGTGCTTGGCTTCTGATAATACTGAACGTGAGCTCTACTAGAAGACCTGCTGTAGAGATTCCAGCTTTGTTATTCCTGTGCCAGTATTTGGCTTATGTTTATTAGGGGCACAGCAGCAGTTCCTTTAGAGGTTAGGTTTTGACAACCACTTACAGGATGGGTTTTAGAACAATCAAAACTCCTTCCTGATTGCATTTATACAAATTATTTTTTCTCCCTTTCTCTCCATAATATATAAGTGCATGTTTTGCTTGACTGCTGTATACCAAGCTACAGCTGTGCTTTTTGTTTCTACACTGCCCCAGGTCCTGTCACCTTGTCTGAATTCCAAAAAGTAAAACACACTTTCAGTTACTTTCTGCAGTTGCTTCTCCCCCAAGACATATGAATGCATATATTCCCCCCAACACAAATTTAAAGTCAATCAAAGAAGCATTGGTTGCCAGGTTCTCCCTCCTTTCACTCCATTAGCTAGTTGGTTTACTGACTAGGGACCTACCTTGGGTTTTTTTTCAGTGTATTTACTAAAAATTCATGCAAATCTATTCCAGTGGAGTCCGTATATTCCTGGCTGGAATCTGAAACAACAATAGCATCAGCACAAATTAACAAAACACTGCAATAGAATAGGTTGAATGGGAAGAGGTGTGTGTCACAGCAACAACCAACTTCATGCATGAGGATGATGTCCCTGCAGAGCTGCCAGAAGAAACTCAGTCTTATTCCCAGCACTAACAAGTCACCCAGTTAAAGGAAGAAAGATCCCTCTTGCTGTGGAACTGCAGAGGATGGATCCTACATCACTTGGGCTCAAGTACAGTTTCTAGTGCAGCTCTGAACATGACTTTGAGGTCTGCTTTCTCAATCTAAAAATTGGGCACTAATCACCACTGCTTGTTCTGGTAGCAAGAAGATCAGGAGGTTACAGACAAGGCAAAATGAGCCCAAAGCCACACTAGGAGGACTGCAAAAGAGGGAAAAAAGATGAGTTTGTGGAGAGAAACTTTGCCCCCTAAACTCCTTTTGGTTTTAACTGTGTATTTCAAAAATGTATCATATCACTACAAACATGCAAGGAGTCTGCAATTCTGCTGGGGCATGTGCCAATCTAGAACAACTCTTCCTCTCTTTCTCCATATTTTATTCCTGAGAGGATGTTATAAAAATGATGCATTTATGTGCAGCTTTCAACAGAGATTAACCCTTCTGCTTCCAGCAGCTGTACCACTGGCCAGCAGAATCATAAAGGCAGGTAAGACAGGACCTGTCCTGTTCAGACAGCACCTGACCTCGAGACAGCATTTTCCTTGGTGCCTTTTCTTTATTCTTTTCTTTTTCTTCTTTTTCAGTCCCATCTTTCATGGATTTTTCCTCCTCCTTGTCAGACGGACAGCTAATGTGCAACTGAATGATGTCCTGCAACAAAACAGAGCAGGCTGCGTTGAGTGACTTGAGACACTCCCTGCCATTGCGGAGCTGCTGCCAGCAGAGAAGGGCATCGGGGCGGGCAGGGGATGCAGGTGCCAATGTGAAACACCTCCTGACAGGCCCTGCTCTGTGAACGGACAGAGCAGCCTCTCTCCCCACCCTTCTCCTTCTTTCAGCAGGTTCTGATGGGGCACCCAGCAGCATTTCCCACAGCTAAAACCCTTCCTTGAGGGTTTTAAAGCTTGAGGATTAAAAACCACCTGAGAATCCAACCCCTTGTCAGAGGAGGGCTGTGTATACGTACGAACGAACACATCGGCAGTGCTCACAAGCACAGCTGCTTCTTTCACAAGTGGTCTCTTGAGGGAACTTTTTGGCTCTTAGAGGTGCAGGCCCAGGGAAGGACACCATCTAGCAAGAATTTTTTGAGGCTTTCACATGGCACAGCTTGCTTGATACTAGGCCTACCTGGGATTCCAGCAGCCCATCTACGAAGGGGCTAGACGATTCTTCACAGACAGCCAAACTCCTGACCAGTTTAAGTTTTGAATTAGACTGGAGAGAAAAAATATATAGTTAAGATACCTCAGCTAAGTTGTGCACATTTAAGTTAATGTCAGTGCATTACAAAGCACTTCACAGAGTCCTAATTAAACTGCTGAAAAGGACTACCAAGCCAAGCAGATTTAACATCAAGCTCCGAGTATCCTAGCTAGATCTCATAGCTGACTCCATTTTGAATAGGAGACTGGACTAGATAAATATTAGCTGGATTAGATGGACTCCTGAATTACGCCATGATTCTATAATTGCAGCTCTGAAGAAGTCGTGGCCATTTTTGCTAAACTAGTCCAGTAGTAATCATCAAAATCAAATTTTGCAGAGAAAAAATTGGAGTTTAAGCTAAGATAGGGTAAAATAAAAAAAACATACAATGGCTGCGCTTTCCCTTCCAGGTTTTGCCTAAAAAGCAGGGCACTACTAAAGCAGTAATGTCCTGGTGTTGCACTAACACGCATATGCCATCATTATGGAAGGAAATGTGGTAGTCATTTTTTTTAGCTATTTGGATGAAAATTCACTTTTTTTTAAGGTCACTTGATTTTTTAATATTCTCATGGCAGGGAAGGGACCGAAATTTCTCTGGTGTAATTGACGAGTGCACTGCCCTGTCCCTTCAATGAAATTTGTGAACCTCATTTTAGACTCCGGGGAGGGTACACCTGGGTCAAAGCCAAGTTGTCTTTTGTATTTGTGAAGTTGAGCACTCATGTTCCAGCGGGTAGAGGATCCCTGTTCTGGGCTAGCACATGCTGCTTGTTGCTTCTGGAGACAGGAGGACTTGAGAGGACTGTGCTGAGGTTGGGGCCACATCTCAACTCAGAATGGCCAGAAGAAAGGGCCAGATGATCTCATACCTTGGCTCTTTTTCTAGCATGTCCATGACCTGAAGTTCGCCTCTGTGGGAGAGGAAAGAGAAGACGAGAGGTTTAATCTGAGCCTGACAGCCTGCAGATTAATCCGAATCTGACTCAGAAGGGCCTGAGTCTCCATGCGGGCAGCAGGGACTACCCACTTATCTGCACTTACCTGAGATTCCTGACGCACACTGATCTCCTCCCCACCATCCTTTTCCACCTCCTCCTTGCTTGGTGACCTGGATGCAAATTTGGTTTTGTTCACGGATTCTTCAACCACCTTTTTTTCTGACTCTTTCATTATTTCCAGAGCCTCCTGTGTCGTGTTGCTATTTGACATCTTCAGAGTCTTACAACACAGGAGCGAACACCTGCAGTAAGAGATGACAGAACGAGCAGGAGGGAGTCAGGGAGGAGGAAGGAGTTTCCATTTGGAGCATTGATTCCTGCAACTCCAGGCTGGAGCTTCCTTGTCACTCATCTTGTGCTCAGTAACCCCGAGGGAATCAGCTCTGTTTCAGGACAAACACCAAAAACATCTCCTGTGCTTTCTTCCCAAATCCCACACCTGTCCTTCCTGCAATTCATTCCGTCTTCAGGGAGAGAACAGCCTGATACCCTAAAGGTTACTGTGGTGTTTCTAAGGGAATAAAGTAACACCTCACTTGTTTCCAATTTATATAGTTTGATATTTCTAAATTACACATTAAGAAGAAGAGTCCCTCCTAACAAGCTGTGTTTTGTTGCTTCGTTTTGACTGGCAAGAAAGACACAGCCGGTCCATAAAGTGCTCCAAACCCTGCGAACTGGAGCAGAACCCAACAAGGGCAACAGCCTCGATCTGCTGGCCCAAAGCAGGAGGCAGCAACAGGTCCCACAGTCGTACACCAAACTGAAAGCTGGAACCACACAGCCAAGAACTGAAACTTCAGCTTCCTCTTCTACCTCAGCGCTGGCCTCTTGGAGCCAGGGTGGGAGCTAAACCCACTCCAGAGAACTGCAGAGAGCCTCATGCTGAGGAACACGTTGGCAGAGCCCACGCCAGGTGAAAAGGTACCCAGAAGGGCAAGGCCTCTGCGGGGAGAAGTGGGAGCATCAGTTCGAGAGAGACCCAAACCAAAGGCAAATAGATGACAAGTCCTCAGTTTTCCTCATTCCATTCACAGGAGAGCACTTGGTGCCACTGAACATACAACCCGTGTGCTGCCCCCTCCTGATAAACCCTCTCCCCACATGGCAGCCCTCCAGAGCATTTCCCTGGCACAAAAATAAAAATAAGAAGAAGATCAAAGCAGAGATCTGCGCTGCTTGCAAATGCCGTCAGAAGGAGGTTTCCTTTCCGCACGCGTGAATCAGCCCCGCTGTCCGGGCCAGGCGTGGGCCGCGGCACAGGGGAGGCTGGGATGACAGAGCCGAGAAAGCCAAAGTTTGGAGGCCGCAGTGGGGGCGTGAGGGGGCCGGGGCAGCGCTGACGGGTAGAGGAGGATGATGACGTAGATACAGCACCGGGGAAGCCACAAAATCTGGGTCAGGAAAAGGGAACAAAGGAGCAGCAGGAGGGGGAGCTGCTGCTGCAGTTTGGAGCTGGGGTGGAGCAAACAGGACAGTTCCAAACCCTGTGCAAAGGAGCAGGGATGGGGTGGTCAGGATATAGCTACATCCTCCTCCTCACCCCCAGGGAGGACGGTTAATTCCACCCCACTGCCTTGGTGAGGGTCGAGGCTCCCCAGGAAGCTTCTAGTCCAGCAGCGCCCGAAAGCCAGAGACTCCAGCACTCGCTTGGGATGGACCCAGCAGCAAAGCTGGGAAGGCAGGAGGCCTCCTGCTCAATACTCCATTTCTTGGGGTACAGACACTCCCGGAAGCTACACCAGGACACGCGGGGGACACGCGCTGCCCCGTGCTCCCGCAGCAGCAGGATGAAGGCACTGGAAGGAGTTTCCCCCCAGCCCAGAGTGAAGCTTCCTCCTTGGGGAAGGGCGGCAGCGGAGCGGCTGTTCCCTGATGCACCAGAGCCAGGCACGGGGGCAGCATGTTCCGGCTTCCCCCCACGTCTCAGGAGCGGGAATCTTCCCTCGCTTCCTCCTGCCTCTCCTCGAGGCTAATAACCGGTGCAAGGTTGATAAACAATCCCTATTTTCGCTTTCTTTTGCCCCCAGCCAAGCAGCCTAGGGCAGTTTGGAGTTATACAGCATGACCTTCCCAGACGGATACATCCCAGCCCCTCAGCACTGCACGGCACCGTGGACGTGGCCTCTGCACAGGCCAAGGAGCCACCCTGCCACACGAGCAGGTTGCTGCAGCCTCGTGCTGGTTACAGGACACGAAGGCAGGTGCTTAGAACAGCCCTGGTCCCGTGCAGACTCAAAGGGCTCATGAAGAAGCACCCCTGGGTGCCAAGAGGGCAGTCCGCAGCACATGGCCCTGCGGGCAGAGAGCTGGATCTGAGCAGAGGGCTCGGGTAGACAGAGCCGGCCCAGTCCACAGCAACTCGGCTGGTGTAACCAGCAACTAAAACCCCCTGACAACCCCATAGGCAAGAGGGAGGGGGGAGGCGCCGGCCCTTCGGCAGCACCGAGCGCCTCATTCCAGCGCTTGGCGCGGGGCTCCCGCGCTAGCATCGCGCAGCCCCGAGCGGGGCGTCCTGCATGGGAAGGATGACGTGCGCACAGGCGCCCGCTCATTGGGCTCCGCGAGAGCGAATGGCAGCCGCGGCTCCATGGCGACAGGCTCTATTGCTAGGAGCAACCAGACAGTTTGGGGGATTTCACTTCCCCCTCTGCGCGCAGCTCCCGGCTGCTGCAAAAAACGGTTTTCACAGGAAGAAGTGGGGGCGGTGGGAGCGAGAGGGGGCTGCAGATGGGAGGCATTAAAGACTCCTTGGTCTTAGCGACTACCAGGCTGCGGGTGCCTCAGTTGGGCTCCGTGGGGCTCCCTCCACATGAGGGACCTTCAGAAGGACTCATGTTTTCTCCTTTTCTCCTGGCAGCTAGCAAAGCTTTCGTGGTATTAACATTCTAAGGCCATGGAGTTCCCTAAATATCTCCCTCCTAGGCTCTACCCGGGCTCCTCTGCAAACTGTAGCTCCCTGCACAAGCTGGGGGTGTCCCCAGCACCCTGGCACAACATCAGCTGCTACCCCCTGAACACCAACTCCTCCAGAACCCCCCGACAGCCCTGCGGTCCCTCTGTCACCTGCTCCTTACCCCAGAGAACAGCCCAGGCTAGGAGGAGTTCCTCGCTCAATGAGAAAGGCCTGAAATCAGCTTTGAACCCTCACAAGTTGCAATGGTCTTGGCCAACAAGACAATTTATCCAGGATTTTCTCCACTGCTTTATTATCTGTTGAAGGCAAAGGTTTACTGCAATTGCTTACAGTTCCTATTAAAAAAAAAAAAAAAGAAAAAGAAAAAGAAAGAAAGAAAAAAAAAAAGGCCAGATGTATCTAACTGCACCGGGTACAGGCTCCCAGCGCTTAGTCATTGCTTTAAATCTTAATCTCCACCCCCACATTACATCAAGAGGTGAAATTATGATGCAGATGGAAGGTTTCGACTTCAGGTGGAAAGGGGGGAATATCATAAGGAGACAGGAAATGCAGGCAAGGGAGGAAGCTAAGTGAGCTGCAGGTTTCCAGCATGTCCCAAATAATTCCAAGGCAGGTTGGAATCCACCACTTAAATTGGCTTTACCAGCAGCTGAGACCCCTGAGAGCCCATGTCAGGGTCCACTTCGTATTTATTAGCAAACAGCCCGGCTGTGGTAGTCCGGCTTCCCTGGGACTGCCCCTCAAGGAACAGGAGCATCTGTGACCCTCTGTGGCCCAACACAGAAACAGAAGCTTGGAGGCGCCTGGTTACACAGCACACGGTGCGCGGATTTCTCTATATGGAATAATTTGAACAACTGGATACCTTAAAGAAAAAAAATGTTACTTTTGTTACCCCCCTGCATCAGTCAATGCAAGCACCGAAACCAGGACGGGTGTCAACTTGCTATTGTTACACTCCAAGAATGTGACAATCAGTGTCACGAGTGACAAATCTTCTTCTTAAGATATACAGGCATCAAATGCACCAGCAAATAAAGGTGCACTGGCACCTGACAAAGGAAAGAATCCAAAGATACAGCACGTTTTGCCCGTGCTCTTAGAAAAGTGCAATTTTATTACCCAGGATGCAAGGAAGCAGCGGGTCCTCCCTGCGTCAAAGCCTCCGGGCTCGCGTTATGCCAGGGACGGGCAGACGTCTCCACTGCACGCCCGGGCCCTGCTCCTGAAGCCACATGCCTCTCCTAGACACACGGAAGGTGTTTGCACTGAAAATTAATATTTCAGCAGAAGATAAACAAGCAAAGAGTTAATTGAGAGTTAATTGAGGCAGAGAATCTGTTGTGAAGGGGGCACTCAGCAGAGGCAACTGCCTGCAACAGGGACGAGTCCCTGCAAGGAAGGAGGCTCCAGCACTCCATATCCATTGCTCCAAACGGCTATGTTAAGCCCCTTTAACTCAAGCCAGAGCTGCTTTTCTTGGCACCCTCAACATGAGAACAAGCGTTCGTCCTGGATATGAAGAACGGCACCAGGGGCTAAGAACGAAACTCCACCAGACCTTGCAAGGTGCTGGGGCAGCACATGGAAGGCAGAAATCCTTTTAGGGGTGGAAGAGGAGCTTTTCTTCTCTGTGAGAAAAGGAAACAGAACATGTTGTTGAACGGTGCCCAAAATGGGTTCAACCATTTACCCGCTGCCTATGCCGGGGGTTCTGCAGTTTCTAGTCTGGCGCCGGCTCGCTGAGATCCAGCATCTGCCCGGCTCGACCGGCCTTTGCCTTGTGCACCTACCTGCCACACAGCTGCTCATGCATAGCTTTAATTGCTGCCTGGCTGCATGTCAGTAGCAAAAGGGATAACCTCCATTCATAACTTAAAGCTTTGGGATGGGAGAGCACATCAAATCAAGCAGGACTGCTATTATTGGTGGATATTCCAGCACACTCAGCACAGCCTGCTTGCCTAGGCACAAGGCCTGGCAACCCCCATGCCACATGAAACAACACTGGGGGAAGAAACTGCACTTAAGTAACTCAGATTCTGTTCATTTGCCAAGAACTCAACCCATGTCCCGCCAAAACCCAATTTTGATTAGGTTTTAATAGTTGCTTGGTCGTAAGTCACCCTTTGTTTACAAAATCTGGAGGAGAAAAGAAGCTAGGCAATAGTTCAAAAAGAGAAAGGATCTGAGGGGTCCTCTGTGCAAACAGCTCTGGAGAAGGAAGAGCTTTAGCTCGGCTACAGGTATCTGTGCACAGGTCCCCAGGCGGGACGAGGAGGGCAGGGTCCCCCAGAGGCAGAGGGGCTCCCTCGGCGGGCCCTGCTGCCCTCCTTCCCCTGGCACTGCCAGCTCATCCCAAGCCCTGGGAACTGCTCCAGCGACGTCAGAGCTGTTTCCCAGCAACGATTCTGGAGGGTTGTCCACCACGGGGCTTTCCTGAAAAGCTAGCGAGAAATTATCCACCTCCTCCTGACAGTGTCCAAATGCAGAAAGAGGGCATCGGAGCAGTGTTTCTGCCAAGCCCATCACGGCCAGGAGGCAAAACCTGCTGGGAGCAACTCCAGCTCCAAGCCCTCACCCTTCCAGACAGCCCTGGACAGAATTCCCTCCCCTTGAACTAATCCATAGCAGAATATCACACTGGGTAGGAGCCCCACCAGGAAAGAAGCTCAGGATTAGGAATAGCCCTGAACCTGCTGCTGGCACCTGGGCCATGCCTATGCCAAGCAAAGCCTAAGTACAAATGACACTAAGAAAAGCCCTTCCCATTTTTAAGCCAACGCTCCGAGAGAACAGTTCTTTACCACTTGCCTCTTGTTTTCTCCAAAACGCACTCAGCCCTCACCTGCTGAAATGGTCCCCATTCACTGCAGCAGACGCTATGACTGCTTGGGGATCCTTAAGCCACAGGGGATTCTTCCAGTGCTAAATAAGCCCTTTAAAGAGATTAAAGAAAAGCGAAAGGTTGAGCACCTTGGATAAGACCCTGCAGCCTTGACTAGTGCATGAAGCCCAAGAAATCAGTTCCCAGCACTAAATCTCAAGTGATGGGGCATCCTTTCCACTGCCTTGTTTTAGGCACATATGGAAGAGAGGTGAAGGGTATCTCAAGTCCAGCTTCCACTAAAAGCAAATCCAGCTCAGTGAGAAGGTTAAAATAATAAAAGAAGGGGTTAAAATATATGCAAACACAATAGATCTAGTCCTACAGAACACTAAATTGCATAAGCTGACCTGCAAATCTCCTGTGGCACCTAGCCAGCTACCTAGTGACCATTTGCCAGCATCTAGCCGACTTCAATCAAGCAAATCCTTTAAATAACAACCTTGCCGAGGAGCAGGGGGTCCTTTCTCTTTGCAAAGTGACACGAGCTGAGACGCAAGGAGCTCCCACCAGCCTGGCACGGGGAACGCCTCAGTGACATGGATACAGTGCGCGTGTCAGGGATTCCCCTGCTTCCTGGAGCTGCATTAGCAGCAACGCGGAAAGAAGCGGAAAGCCCAGCTTGAGCTCCCAAGCTCCAAACAGGATCAGAGCAGCACGCAGTCACTTCAGCACAGAATCGTTTTTAAAGTAACCCCATTAAGAAGCAGAAATCCCGTCACTCACCAGAGATGAATGGCGTGACGTTCCCATCCCCGAAACACTTGCTCGCATTTACACCTATTCCGTATCCGCATGATAAGGGTACAGGGCGAGGAAAAGAAAAGTCTCTGGTCAATCTTTCTTAAGCTCAAAATAACTGGAGACTTAACGTTAAGAATCAACTCACCCTGGTGGTTCTGCACTCTCAAGAGGTCATCTCTTTCCTGATTTCAACGGAGACTTCATTGCCACAACTGATTCGGGAGGAATTTTGCAAGGGAATTTTGCTTCTCAGAAGGCTTTCCCCAGCTCAGCGCAATGGTAGCAGCCACTGCCACAGCAGTGAACGGCTCTGACGAGCAGCTCAGGAGCAGAGCGGAGCCCGGCTGCTCGCGGGGATGTCACAGCGAGCTCTGCCAATGGCCACATGCACCCCCCCTCCTGCTCCCGTGCAAACACTCAGCGGAGCGGCCTCCGCAGAGCCTGCGGAGCCATTAAAGACGCAGCATCCGCCGGGGATGCGGGAGCAAAAGAGAGGCATCCCGGCAAGCAAACAGCTGCCGGGAGGATTCAGCACGTGCTCTGCACCTTGCAGAAAGCATCAAAAATGCAGAGAAGGTTACAAGCAGCCTTATTTCACCGCTAGCGATCTCATAACTGTATCTAAGGAGTTGAGGCTTTAAATGGCTCAATTTCAACTCAGTAATTTTTTTTCTTACTTGTATTTAAGTGATTAAACACTGACATGGGAAACAAGAAATGCAAATGGCCCTAACGAGGTTTGGGACTACTCACTTTCCCCACACAGGGGTTTCTGTCCCAGGCCTGGACAAGCTGCAGTCAAGTCTCCTCTCCCCAGTCCAGACCTTAGTCCCATATGCACGGGGCAGCCCTGGAGACAGGCGCAACCCTGGCCAGGCTCCAACCTCACTCCCTGTTGGGCTCCCAACCCCTTTCAGCTGGGCTCAGACTCCCCCATGTCCCACTGGGCACAAGGTGTGGCCAGGAGCCCCAGGGCCTCCGCAGAGCCCACGGACACCAGTGGCTTTGCTGGCACCGAGGTCAGGGAAGCGCTGAGCACCGGTGCTGCCGGAGCTGCAGCAAAGCCAGGAGCAGCAGGGCTCCCAGGACAGAGGCCCAAGGACTGCAGCGTGCAGAAGGGAGATGTGAAGTTGAGCTGCCACAGACCTCTCCTGACAGCGGTTGCCGTTCAAGGGTGCCGAGACACGGCCGCTGGCGCCCAGCCCGGGCGAGCCTGTAGAGTCCGGGCCTGCTCCGGGGTTCGACCGGGACGGCCGGACTCGGGGCCCACCGGGGGCAATATCCGCCCGATGCCCCGCAGGGAGCCAGGGCACCCGGCACTTGCAGCACAACCACACGTTTAGAGCCACTCCCCGCAGCAACCGGACCCAGCAGGGCTGCAAGGCTCCCGCACAGATTACATGAACGACTCAACAACACTTTTCTCCTGTATCTTATCTATTTGGGGGCTATTTCTTCCCAGTTCCTAGTGCCCAGACAGCTTCCTTGCAGGATCAGGGCTGGGGCTCGTAGCCCTGAGGAAACTCCAGCAGCTCCTTTGCAAACGAAGCAGCAACACGAAAGGCAGCAAAGGGCATCCCCGTTCTGGCACCGTCCGGGATCTTTGCACCAGGCCCAGGGGAACCGGCAACATCTCCTTATGCCTGGGAGCATCTCTGGTCCCGTGGATTTTGACTCATTAAGGCCAACTGCTGATGCTCTTTGCTCTGCAGGAGAACTAGGACTTTAAAAGGAGGGAATTTCAGATGCTCCTCTTCCTCTCTCAGATCTTCCAGCCTCAAAGAATCCCCCACTGGCAGAAGACATCTAGACACCTTGGAGCCTTCTGCTTAAACTCCATCACCATTTTTAACCTTGTCATTAAACTGGAATGGAAAGAAGTTCCCTAACAGGAGCCTGGGCTGCCGACCTGCCCTCGGAGCCTCCCTGTGAGTTCAAGACAGGGAACTGAGCAGCCCCCTCCTCCTGCAAGACCATCCCAGCCCCACGGGCACCAAGGCAGAAGCAGCACGGACAGAGGAGCCAAACACAACAGCAAACACGAGAGAGGAAAGGAAGACGGGAAAGGTACGGGAGGAGAGAAACAAGTGCCGAGAGATATTAAAAAAAAGGAAGGGGGAAGGGACAGATTTTATTTAGGGAGTAGCTGGACAATCCCTCAGAGGAAGCATTCTGCCCACCGGCTCCTTTGAGGGCTGCACTGCCATCTCCCCGGGTAAAGGGGTCGGTACAGGCGGAGGCTTCACATTACCAAAATCACTGTCTTCCCCCCTCCTCCAAGAGAAGGAAAACTCAAAACGGGAAGCCGAGCTTGGCTGGGCCCTGGCACCGCTGCGGTGCCTCCTCCGGCAGCGGCCCTGGCCCGAATCCCTCAGGGGCTCCGGAGGGACACGTGGGCAGCGGCAGGAACGCGGCGCTCCGCTCCGCTCGCGCTAAATAATTCAGGGAGGGAAATGCCGCAACAGAGCGCGGGATAAAAACAGAGCGTGCGCCGGGGAAGGAGAGCGGCGGCGCAGGGGAAGGGCTGCGAAGATTCACCGGCAAATTTGGGATCCAAAGCGTCTAGTGACAAAAGAGCAGCCCTTCCCACTGCCTCCCCGAAGGGCTTCTTCCGCAGCTTGGCCCTCGTTAGCTGTTTTGGTACCTGCATTTTCTCTGTGATGCAGCTAAAACAAGTGATGTTTTTAAGAGGAATGTGAGGACCTTTTGTCTGTTCGACTCCTCTCTTCTAAATCAAATTATCCTAAATTCAGACCCTTCCATTCATCATTTGTGACAGCCACTGCTGCTCAAGTGTCCCGTGCTCAGGATCTGTGCAACGCACTGAGCACCGCCAGCACAGAGCTCCAAGCACGGAACTGCTCTCCAGATCCCACTGATTCTCCCACATTTTTTGCAGAATATGTTAAAATACATGGGGGTGGGGGGAAGCAGCCATCTGTCTCCTTTAAAAAAGAAAAAAAATTAGAAGTCGCCCATTTTTGCCTGCTTCCTCCTAAGGAAGGGTATCAATTTTCCAAATATTTCTAAGTCAGGAAACTGCCAGTAATAATAATAATTAAAAAAAAAGAGACTATTATTTAATATAGAAAAAAAAGTAGAGTACTACCTGAGCAGGCAACTTAAACTTATAAATCTACAGATAAAGGCAGCTGTCCAAAAATATTGTTTTTCTTCCCTCTGAATATCCCCCCAAAATAGTGAAGTCATGAAGGGCCAGGAAAAAAAAAGAAAAAAAAAAAAAGTTAAAATGTCAGTAGAAGGAAGTTCAAAACACACATTTGGATGCCTGTTTGCAAGAAACCTGCATCTGCAACCAAGGGTTCCTTCGTTTGAGCAAAGATCTTGAAGCACAGATGCTTTGTGTCCTGATTGGAGCTGCAGGGAAGGAGCTCTGCTATGAGCGAAGCTCTGCAGGGCAGCCGGGCTGCGAGGCCGGGCTGCAGCAGGGTACGCTGCCATCCGGCCTTTTAACGTGGCAACATTAAAAACGTCTGTTTTCTTACCCAACTGTTCCAACTTTTAATTCCATGATCGGATTTTAACTCAACACATGAACTGCTCCTCAGAGCACCCTGCAAAGAGACAGGAGAAACCCCCAGGCGGGTGTCGCAGCTGGGGAGTCCTTGCTTCAATCAGGGCAGCATTTCCGACCACTCTCCCCCTTGCAGGAAAACTTCCTCATCAGCGCTCACAGCTTCTCTGCTAGAAGGGGTGGGAAAGGGGAGAGATCCGGCAAAACCTCCAGCTGCTCCTCCGAGAAGAGGGAAAGGGCCAAGGGCACCTGCATTCACCGAGCAAAACCACAACGGCCACGAGCTCTAATTTTAGGGTTTTCGCTCCCTTGCATCAACTAAACTCGAGGTTTTCACACTACTGTTTACTTCTCCATCCAGGGTCACAGCCGGCTGGTGCTTGTTGAACACTTGAGCTTGTAAACCTTGCGAGCCCGGCAAAACCTTCCCAGGAATTATCCACAGAGTGGGTGATATTGTCTTACAGCTGGTTGCTATTTCTGGACTGCATGTAAAGTTACTTTACAGTATTAAAGAAAGATAGAGTAGATATATCCCAGCCACCGTCCTGGGAGCAGGGAATTCCGTATATGTTGTGTGAAGTGCACGTATGAAAAGAATTCCCCTCCCAAAAGCCTCAGAATTTCAAAATTTTTGTACATTGTAACATAGAAAAACTCAACAAGCGCCTGAAATCCACTCTAAGTTCAACAGATTTGCACATATCAGAAAGCGCCACAGGAAAGAACCACTTGCTGAAGGACTTGAATTTGGCCACAGCAGTTACCAACTTCTTCATGCCCTAAACAAGGTATTTTCCTGGATTACCTTTAACCACCAACAGTGCTCAAGGGTTAATCCCGCAATTCCGAACTACCCAACTCCCAAACAAGTTGTTACAAAACGTTTCCTCTTAAGATCGCTGGCATTCTGCAAGTCCATTGAATCCAAGCCTGGAAGTATCACAGACCTCAGCAGGAGGCTTCGCGGAGCTGCGGGTTCAGCTCCTGCCAAGTTTTTACCTCCTGGCACCTGCCCTGCCTGTAGCGACGGCTCCTCTGAACAGGAGAAGCACTTGAAGAGTAAGTAAATCACAAGTGAAACGAGGAAAACCTCTCCCCATCATGTGAGGGACCCTCCTTCCCAGGGAGGACTGCCCTGAAGCTGCAAGTTTCTGCAAAAACAGGAACATCTCCCCTCTTTGCCTGTCCTATTCTCCATTCCAGCAAACCCTAACCATCCTGTTTCCCATCCCTGCTCTTCCCTTTCTCTCTTCTAATGTCAGACCATAACAAAACAATCAACCTCAAACCACCCATTTCTTCAGGTCTGGGTACAGGGAAGCAACAGGACAAGCTCCTACTCGCTGAAGGACAGGATGCCCAAAGCTTCCCCAAGGACCTCAGTTTCTGAGATTTCCCAAAAACCTTGTGCACCGTGAAGTGGCTCTTGTGCCTAAACTCAGCGCAAGAGGAGTTAGTTCCTCAAAGAAAAAAGATGCCAAAGCAACATTTAAAAATTCATTAAAGAAAAAAGAGAGAGAGAGAAAGAGAGAGAGAGAAAGGACCGGCATGAAGAGGAGGCCGCATCTGCCCACACACAATCTTAGCAGAGATTCACTGGGAGGCAACAGTGACTCAGCCTGCAGCACAAACACGCCCCGTGGTACCAACACGTAAGGAACCTGGGCTGTATACAGAATCACGGCTCTGCACACACCCAGCTGACAGCACTAATGCAGGGGAATCCCAGCGCCCAGAGAGGGGCTGGGAATTATCAGCCCTTCATCTCGGAGTCACCCACCTCCAGTCACAAATGATGCTCTGCAGAAGCACAACTTGCCTTGGCTTCCATCAAGAAGCAGGTCGGGTGCCTTCTGCTTCACCAGGACTGAAAAATCAAGAGGATGCTCAAGAAGATGGAGGAGAGCGTGAAAACTCATTTGCTCAGCTTGCCATGGGGAGTGCTCAAAGGTCTGGCAGGAACATGGCTCCACATCCACCCCCGACAGAACCAGCAACGCTGGAACACAGAGAGGGGGGTAGAAAGGCCCAGGCTGGAAAGTTCTTGTCACAGACAACGATGCAGGAGGGAGGAATTACACTGGGCCAGTTCACCAGGTCACCTGAAAACAGGCTCTTGGTGAGCTGGCACCGAGGGCAGGCGAGCACAGCCCTGCTTTTGTGCTGAGCTTGCGTTTAATAAAACCACTTGGGCACCAGATGCAAAACATGTTTGAGGCTACCTCTCTGCTGCTTGAGAGACTGGATATGATCTGCCTTGACTTTCATTTAAATCCCCCAGAGATTCTGTTCTGCTACTGCTCTACTTGGGCTAAATTTAGCAGGGTAATAAAAATAGTTGAAAGGCCTGCAATTCATCTTAATATCTGTACTTTTATGTTGCCAGGCAGCTAATTTCTGAGTGATCCTAAAGCAGTCAGGCAGAAAGAAACAAAACTTACCAGGATGTACTCTAGATTATCAATGGATCTAGCATTAATGATCCGAACTGGAAGACTCCCGAGTTGGCCAGGTCTCTACAAAAACTCCAAAGATGGTGGAGAAAACAACAGTGTTTGGGATGGTTTTTAAAGAAGAAAAGTATAAATTATGGAACGGGATCGAATAGCAGCAGCTCCTTCACCAGTGCTTTTGCATGCTGAACAAGTCAACAACAACACTTTGGGTACAGAAGTGCTATGAAGTCTCTTAGTTTTTCACAGACTCGCCATAATGGGTCCTTAAGAGCTGGGGCACCTGAACACACACAGAGACACAGAGAAAAGTCTCTTCCTGGAGGAAGTTAATAGATGACATTAATTCTAGCTACACTTCCCTGCACTTTGGGGCATTTGAAGCAAGGTGTCTGCAATGTCTCTGTGTGCAGGCCTGAAGGCCGGCCCTCTAGTTTCCCTGAGTGGTATTCGGGCTGTGAGTTGGTTCTTTGGGTGGGGAGATGTTGCACCCATCGACGAGTCCATTGAAACAAGCAGCATCCAACCAAGGAGCACCGATACCAAGGGTCTTGCACAGCTACAGAAGTTACACTTTAAGGACAGCAATGGTCATGTGAAACGATACCACAAAGACAAAACCAGCCCCTCAATCCTGCCTGGCACCAGGAAGGGGAAGTTCTGACAACAGCTCACTCGGAGGAAGTGGCTGAAGGTCACTCAGCTTTTCTCAAGCCCAGTCACCTCCCTGCTACAGACCCCCCCAGAATCAAAGTGTCACCAAAGAGTCCCTGTCACCTCATCTTCCTGGGCAACTGCTGTTCCTAAAGAGTTCTGAGATGAAAGAAACCAGGAGGTCAACGGGTTATTACGAGAACTAGTATTTACCCCAGCGGGAAGCAGCACTAGAAGCCAAAGCCAACCGACCTACCGGGTGAAGGAGCCTGATGCTTCAGCCACAGTCAATGCCGTGCAAGCGCCGCGTGCCCTCCCTGTCACAAGCACAGCAGCATCAGCAGCACGGCCACTTCTCTGCCTGCAGCCACTTCCAAAGGGCATTAAAGAAAGATTCAGACCAAGGCAAATGTTGCACTCAGTTGCTTACAGGGCTTGGAAGTTCAGCAGAGATCAAGTATTCTATGAAATTCACTGTTCAAAGTAAACAATTAATGCGAGTGAGGAATCCTCTGCTCTCACTGGCAAGCTGCACTCAGTGAATTAGCAGCATGAAAGAAATTAGCCTAAAATGAATGAAAAGCCAAGGACGATTAGCAAACGCCGGCATTTCCATTGACCCTGGAGCTTGCAGTACTCGTGCACAGGCAGCGACACTCACTGATGCTCTGTCCATTCCTGTTTTACTCTTCCTTCACTATCACCAAAGGACTGTTTGGGGTTGCAAAGAGGCCCCTAGGAAGTCCCTTTTTCATCCAGGGGCTCAATTAGTCTGAGCTGGTGTCTCTCCCCAAGAGTCATCCTCACACCCTCACAGAAATCGCTCCCCCCGGCAAATCTGGAGGTGCCCAGGTCTATGACGAGGGCAGAAATGCAGCAAGTCAAACTACACAACAAGATCCTACTGCTGGGATTCTGGAGCAGGCGAAGGTTCACACATCCAAAGCAGCAAGGCAAAGCTGGGAGAGGGATGAAACCCCAAAGTATGTTCCATTTTGCAGATGCTCCTGGCAGCATGAACTCCAGAAAAGACGCCAGCAATCCCTGCACGTCCGGGAAGCGGCAGAGCACTGAGAGAGAACATGTGCATTTCTCCAGGAGACCTACACTTAATTACATACAAGAAACCAATTGTGGGAACTTAACCTCCGCAAGGGCTGTCGAAGCCCTGTGTCGGTACCCAGAAATTTACATTCAAATCCAAACTTCCACGACCTTCTATGGGAATCTGGAGGCAAACAGCCAGACTCCGTGAATAATGAATCCTTCCCTCCATTCTCCTCAGCTCTGTACGTATCCAGTATATGTTCTTTGAAGTACAATGCTATTTTCCACCCTGTGTATGCAAAAGGTGAAGCACAAAGGGCTCCAATCTCTGCTGAGACCTTTGGAACAGCTACTGCCCTTCTCCCGGAACAGAGCGCTCCGAGCTGGGGCAGAATCTCCAGTCTGGGCGGGACAGGTTTCCACAGAGAAAGCTGCTTTATGCAGTTTGGGTAAGCTGTCCAGGGCTCACCTCACTTCCTACATGGACTCACGTTATCGTGCAAGGTGCTGGTTTGCTCACAGGTCTCAGCTTTTATTTAAACGAAACCAGACGTGCAAAGTTGCAGCAGTTGGACTCCAGGGATGACAAAGCACCTGATATTGGTTAAGTGAACACAGTATTGGGCATGTATGACATACTATTTCCCATCTTATTTCCCAGCTTTAGCTCACACTTGTCACACAAGCCAAGACCACCGCAGGGCAGCACTGGGCTGTTTCAACGGGTGGCGCCACGTTACCAGATGTGATGCAGAGAAGCACTGCTCTCGCTCACAAACCTCAAACATTTGAGTCCAGCACAACCAACTCTACAGCATTCACCTAGCAGCATGTCTGGAGGGAGCCTGGAGCAACTGTTTAGAAGGACAAAGCAATACTAATTTGCCCCAATAAGCAATTACCTTCAGCTGCCAGCACAGAACATGGTTCTGCACAGCAAGCTGCCGAGAGGCCCAGACTAACATTGGGCCTGGAAAAATACTACCAGCCTCACACAAGAGCAGTGCCCACGTAACTGCAACGCGTCGGGACCGCAGGCAGCACTGCCACCAAACGAACACGTGCCCAGAGCAGCTTCCTTGGCAACTCAGCAAGAGGCAATCACAAGTACGTAACAAATGGAAATGTTGGAGCTCGTGGGATATGACAGGCCGCAGACGGTCACACGATGCGTTATGTTCTGGTGAGCCAGAGGAACAGATTTAGAAGAATCTTCTTCCTCCAGCTCAACAAGTGGTACCCAAGAGGCCTGCAGGTGCTGTCCAGAGCAGCAGCAAACACCGAGCACGCACAACAGCTGGAAATCTAAGGCAGCGAGTTCCTGGAATTCCACTCTGCTGAATGGATTGCCGGCCAGAATCTTGACCCGCACAGCTCAGATGGCTGCAGCTTAAAGCAGCACTTGACTAACTAACAATGCACGTGTCTGAGCAGAAGAGAGCAGTCCTGCAATAGCCACTCTTAACACCATGAAAGAACTTCTCAGCTTTGATCCTAGGAAGACTGGAGCGAACAAAGATATTAGGACTCAGCCAGAGAGGAAAACAGTGCCATAAGCCATTGTCTGGTTTTGTCACATCACTCCAGGTTTTGTCTTTTCATGCTGTAGAGGTAGCTCAAGCTGTTTGTCAGGAAGCCTGAGCAAAAACTACAACACCTGATAACTAAGGGGTCAGTCGGCTCCATATCCTACTCACCTCTGAGGCACCAGTCCCCAGTCAGGCCCCACTCGTGAGCAGTGGGAGAAGTCAGAGAACGGATCATATCCAGGGATGTTGCTCCTTCACAACTGGCATAAGTTGAGTTGGGAGTCTTAATCCAGCTCCTCAAAAGCCAGGTGGCTGTCTCCAGCAAAGCATCCTGATCGCAAGCAACCTGTGGAGAGTCTGATCCATCCTCACTTGTGCAATCCCTGGAGTCTGGAGTAATGGTTTACTATTCAGTGAAGCTGCCATCAAACATCACACTGTGCCAGCTTGGTGGACAGAGAAAAAGAAAAATCAGTCTAACGTCTTTCCTCAGCATCTAGATTGTTCCATGAAAAAAAAAAAATCTTATAATTGCAAATATATACGTGCCCATATACTGGAATAAGCTTCCAAAGTTTCCTAGGTAGAAGGACTCTGTCCTTGCTTTCCAGTGAAAAAGGAACGAAGAGGAGAAAGTCGTTAGCAAGATATATTTAACAGCTCATTGAAAACACAAAGAGCAATGGATGGAGAAGTGAGACCCTAGGAGAGAACATGGGCTGAACAAAGTATTTCAGCAAATCACCTACAAACTACTGAACTGGAGGAGGAAGATTGCTTTGAGCATCTCTGATATGATTTAATACAAAGTTTCCAACATGAATTCAAGGAGAAAGGCACAGAGGTTATATCAGTCAGACTGAATGTGCTGCACGGAGCACACAGGGCAGAAACACAGGGGAATGGAGCATCAGGAATGGGAATAAGGAATGGGAGCTATTCAGAGTGACAGAGGGGAACACAAGGCGCCCGTTCGCAAAGGGAGGTGGAGAACAGCTCAAGGCAAGAAACAAGACAAGATGCCCAGCAAGTACCAGAGACAAAACTGAACCAAGCCCAGCCATGGGTGCAACTTCTCTGCATGTTACCAGCAGCAAAAGGAGCACTAAGAGATTTAGAATTAGCAGCGACACCGAGTTTTGACTTGCAGACAGGCACGTGCTCGTGTACAGCTCCTACAACAGCCTCCCCTCGCTCCCCAGAGGACAGCAGACCTTGTGCACACCCAGGACTGTGACACCCCTGGCCCACACTCTGCTCGTCACCACAATGCCCCTTCTTTGTTACCCCTGTTTTCTTAACGGGTTGGCACGTGACGGCACCTCTGCTGTTCCATAGTACTGTAGAAGGAGCCACAAAGCCCTGCCAAGGTGCCTCCCCCTCTTCCCTTGGGATACGATTTGTCAGTCGATCCTCTGTTTGGTGGTAGAGGCATGAAAGCTTGACAAGACTTAGAGTTTCTCTAAAGGAGCCTCCCCTTAACTTATGGGGGGTGGGAATTTAATGCCCCAAGAGGTCACAAATCAAAGTGCTCAGGAATGAACAGTAAAAAATTCAAGTGGCTCCTTCCCGCCAACTTTGGAGGTGTCTCACAAAGAACCTTCACAGCGCAGGGGATGCAGTGCTGCTTAAGGGCTGCAAAGAACAGAACCTAAACCTTCCGTTCAAATTCAAACTCAAAATGAGGTCCAGAATGGGTCTGTGTGCCCAGTCCCAGGCTCCTGACCACTGCGTCTTCATTGCTTTGGGCACATGGGCTGCCTGCAGCATGGCAGCCAGGCAGCAACATGCAGCAAAGCCAACAGTGAGCGCCTGGCCTGAGGCTCCATGGGAAACAGGGGAAGATGCAGCAGAGAAGAGTACGTCCCGAGCCAGGAGGAAATGTGAGAAACTTAGAGCAAGGCCTGGGCAGGACAAAGGAGACAACCCAAAAGATCACAGCTGCAGCAGGAGCAAGTGTAGAGCCCTCAGAGCCACCAGAGGCAAAGCAGGACGCTACGACAAGCGCGGATTCCCCATGGCTGGATCAAGGGCTGGAGCAGCCGCTCACCGGGGAACAGCCTGTCCCAGTGGGATGTGCAGGACCCTGTCCCTAAGACGGCCGTGCCTGGGCGCGAGCCTTGCCTGGCGCCTGAGGAGCTGGCCCTGCCTCTGCACAGCGTTACCTGAGCCAGGAGCCCCGGAAGGGTCAGACACCCACGAGAGGGATCTCTGAGGGACTGGGCGCAGCCAGGCCCCTGCCAAAACCCCAGCGAGCAGCGCAGGCCTGGGCTCAACTTTGTTGCTGAGCTCAAAACAAAGAGAAATTCGGAAGCAGAAAAGGCTGCGATCAGTGCAGGAGGCTCCAGCCCGAATTCCAGAGGGAGCAGGAAAAGGCACTGGAACAGGTTCATAAAGGAGAGGGGCCGCGTCCCCCCGCCGCTCCTACAGCCCCGGCCCGGGAGCCCAGGCGGCCTCCGCGGTGCCGCAGGGCCCTTCCCCTCCCGACGAGGCCGGCAGCGAGACCGACTCACCTGGGCGCTCCCGCCGGGCCACGGG
>JAUBNY010000629.1:15272-28407 GCA_032275445.1 Crypturellus soui | reverse complement strand
TTTTTACCTGAACAGATGACACTGATGTCTTCATTGTGTCTACAGTTGTTTTCATGCCAGAGGAGATGCTTGCAATCCCACAGGTGAGATTCCTCTCCTGTACACTCCACATCATCCAGGAGGATGTTTCCTTCACCAGGGCCAAAGAAAGACCACCCCAGGACAGAAACGGGTTGGCCACAATCCAGTTGTCTGCATACAACCTTGGCGTTGTTCATATCAAAGAAATCATCACAGACTGTCCCCCATTCTCCTTTGTAGTAAACTTCAACCCTTCCAGCACATCTGTCTCCTCCATGTGCCAGTCGCAGTTGTGGCTGATCTTCTGAAACCAAAGCACAGATTGGCAGGTAAAGGTCTAGTTTGTTCATTCCCAGGATATCTAAACCTCAGGGTGGTTAATTTGGCTCATATGCGGTGCCTCGTTCACATGGCTGTACTGCTTCCCTGACCTGATCTGTCACATTAGTGTATCGTTGGCCGTGCTGGGAAGATAACCAGCTCATCCAGAGCTTTTCCCATGCACCTCTGACAAATGGCCAGGCATTTTCACACTCTTGCGTGCATCCTGCCCTCTCACCTGTGCTTCAGGTCTGAAATCCGTTCTGAAAATTTCTTACCTGCCGACTTTAGATCCAAGTTGCCTCCACCTTTCCCGTCTCCTTCTGACAGCCACCACACTCCACTTGCTGTGGCAGATAAGAAAGTAAATGTTAGCACTGATGGAACACGTCATGCAGCTCTAGGTGTGTAGTGTGGTTTTGCTGTGAGGTTATATCCTGTAAGGGCTGATACAGAGTTTTTAGAGTGTATGTTTACATGAGGTGTTTTCGAAGCCATCCCACAGTTTCTCCCCCGTGGAGAATGATTACACGGATCACAATTTGTATTTAATCAGAACTGGAATCTGGATCAGGATCTTATTGCTCAAGTGAACACCTTATATATTAACACAATGTCTACTAGAGCCAATCAGCTTTGGATTCGTGGCCTTGCAGGTGCCAGTAATCAGCTGATGTCATGCCGTCTCCAACTACTCTCTGAAGTGAGTTTCGTATGGGAAGAGCAAAGGGAGGACCAGAGAGCGGTTCTGTCTCAAGCTATACCGTCTCTCACAGGACACATCACACAGTTCTAGGTACCCCGTGTGGTTTTGCTGTGAGCTGATATCCTGTAAGGGCTGATACAGGGCTTTTACAGTGTATGTTGTTGATATGTGAGGTGTTTTCAAAGCCATCTCACAGTTCCTCCCCCTGTCTGGAGGAACAGACTCTTATAATTCAGTGGAAGAAGAGTGTAGAAGCGCCCATTTCATGGCAGCACCAAGAACGAAGAGCTTTGATCCCCGAAATTCTCAAACACGTTCTTTGCCTCTGGTGAAGATGTGGGCCTCTGTGACCTGGGTATGGGCAATTTCTGCTGGGCACTAGGAAAGCTTATTTACCTTTTCCAGGTGTTATTACTACAGTAGCAGAACTCTCTCATTACTCTGCCCAGCCTGTGACAACTGACAGCTCAGCTTATTAACTTAAACCACCGTGTTTTCAAACACCTGCTACTTATATAGCACCCTCTGTGTTTACCAAGTCATCTAATGACAGCCCTCACTCTATACAATGCTTAAGGTATTCCAGAATGTGAGAGTAAACTATACTAAACCAAACCATTTTACTATAATTCTACCTATATCTGCAACTCTTCCATTAACAGTCTATGTATTTCCTGCTAGTTCTGTCAAGCTTAGGGAATCATAGGTTAACTGTTGTACCCTCCGAGGGAATTTGCATCCTCATCTGCAGCGAAACCATTGAGAATATGCAGTGAACTCCCTCTAGTTATTCCCACAAAAATCAGTAAAACTCTAGTACGTCGCATCCTGAAGAAAAGTATCTTGGACCTCTATTTCCACTGCTTCTCCTGGTGCAGTTGCAAGCATACAGAAATAGAAACTGGGCACTGCAAGGTGTATGAATTTTTAAAACTGCTGGGAGAACTTCACAGGTCACAGAGGATCACAGAATTACAAAGTCACAGAACAGCTGAGGTTGGAATGGAGCTCTGGAGCTCATCTAGTCCAACTTCCTTGCTCAAGCAGAGTCACCTAGAGCGTGTCACACAGGTGGGTGTTCAATATCTCCAGAGGAGACTCCATAACCCTTTTGGGCAACCCATGCCAGTGAAACACACTTCTGAAACAGGTTACAAACACATGGTCTCGTTGGAGACCTTTTGATAGTCTGCAGTTTTCCTTAGATATCTACCTTTGGCAATCTGGCCTTACAAAGATTCAAAGAAAAGAAATTGAAATTAAGCTGCGAAGAATCAATGTTTTTAAATGGCAAGTTTTAAAAGCGTTATCCTTGCCTTTCCAGAAATACTATGTTCTCAAGAGCTGTGTCTAATTCAATCATGAAAATCAGAAGAAATCGTTTTATTGGCTCTGGATCTGGCGTGCAGTTGACTTCAGAAGTTGAAAACATAAATCTGAGATTTACTATACAATATATTATTATTCTAATCAACATTTGGTTGTCAAGAACTCACTCACATAGGTTTTTATTACTGTGAATAAGTCAATGATTCTGAAATGCTGGGTTTGCAAGACAGGATCCTAAATGATTTTCCCAGTGAAAATGAATCCAACCTATAGGCTGGATAGTAAACCATACCAGGGTATGGTTTACTCAAGTCAAATCAAAGACAAAAGTGAACCTACTGGATAAGAACAAAGGTCATAAAGTTAATGCAGTGTTGAGATTCGACCACTGTCTTGAAACACAGTTTAGTCTTCTGATGATAGGTTTAGTTTTGGGTTGCTTTTGCTCACTTATAAACAATTCAATATATAGCCATCCATTTTATCTACGTGCTATGAATCTATCTCTTCTTGTAAGGGGATTTGCAAGCCTTTATTAGTAATGTCCATGCTGGTTAATAGAAATCAAAATATTTCATTCAAACCAGCAAGATTATAGAGAAGATTTGGGTTTATTTTTGTCTGAAGTTTAAAGTTGGATCTCAAGTCTCTGCCGAGATTTGAGTTTGTAACGTACATTTCTGTCCGAGTCTGTCAGGCTCTTCATAGTTTTCTTTTCCCCTCTTTCTTTTTAATTGTACAGTATAGAAGAAATTGCAAACTAGAATAATATAAAACACCTTCCTCTTGTAGAAAAGTAACAGAAAATGCCATTCTTCATCATTTCTAATTTTAAAATGTAACCTGTAGGTTTGCTGAATCTTTGCTCCAGATGACAAGTTAAACTAACTATTTAATTGTATAAAAAGGATCAGCAATATTTTAAGCTACTCTGTATAATTCTACCTGTAACTTTTCCCTGCAAGCATGAAAAATTATCAGACGGTACCTGGTTCATATAGAAGAAAATTACTTAACAGAAGCATCCAGGTGAGACTCAAGGGAAGGTCCATCTTCCACAGGGCTCTTGGTTCTGTGAAACAAATGCAGTTTCAGAATTTATATTAGATGACTTGTAGTGTTGGTGTGCAATTTGATCTTTCTTGTTGAACTTCCAGATCAATGCCAAGGAAGTGATTTACTGCATGTTTTCATTTCGCAGTGTTCATCCATACATCCGGATAAGTAGATCCAGATCATACCACTGTTCCGGTCTCGTTACAAAGTCTTCCCAAACATCACTGGACAACTTTGTAACCATACGTGATGGTGTGGTTGTTCCAGGAAGCAACGATTTACTTTTGGAGATGACACTGTTGGGTAAGGATTCTCATGCCATCAGTTAAGTCTATTCCTAAATTCCCATTGTGCTAAAAGAGATGAGATTGGCATAAGAAGCGTATCAAAAGAAGGTCAGCGTCTTAAAACTTTAAAGAAGGTCTCAGCCAAGCTCTTTCTGTCCACTGGAGACTATTTCTACAGAAAGCAGTTTCTAAACTTTTTGAGATTTCTCTTGTTTAACCTGAGGCTAGATCCCTCCAGCATACTCCTGATCTGAAATTATTTCTTTTTCACTTTCAACCTCTAGAGCAACGAAATGGCTGTAAGATGTGTCATAACAAATTATGGTAAAGGCATGGAAGGAAGAACTGTTTTGGGGATAAATAGCCAAAACTGCTGAACTACAGCAACTGAAGAAGTGGATGCAGGATTGGGCTGGATGGTGATAAATTAAGCTAAATCATGCAAGTCACTAGGCCTTTGCCAACAGGATATTAAGGAGAGAAGGGCAGGATCAACTGCTGTGCCCTCAATCTGGGAAATAAAAATATACAACCTGTATAAATACGAATTAGCAAAGGAATATTAGAAACCCCGAAAGCCAGCATGAAGAAGAAATATACAACACACTGTGCTAGAGACTATTTTCTACCTCCTCTCTTCATAGTGTTTTTTCAGATTACGTGGCTTGCATCAAAACAGGAGATCCTACCTAAAAAAGCTGTGTCTATACAGATGGAAATGAACTGCCTCTAATGAAGCCATGAATCTAGAAGGATCCTTCCAACCACATGGTTTTCTCCCTGGCATGAGGTTGTCTCTGACATTACTGATTTAAAAATGAACATCAGTTCCTTCTTTCCATAAATGCTTTTCATATTTTCTCAGCACACCGTGACGTGTAATATCTATCTAGATTTTCATGCGCTTACCTTCGCAATACCTTCTTGAGCAAAACAGTCATGCCAATTATTTAAATACTGCTAATTCTCTGTGTGTGGATTATTTGGACTCGGACTCAGTGTTACTTCCTGAAGTGACTAATAGCTTTGTGATATATCTTTATTGATATTTCTATCCAGATACCTCTAAGCGAGGCATGAACAATATATATATATATAAGGAATTTCTTTCCTGACAGTAATTAAGCTCTTTTATAAAAATATTTTTATTTTTGAGTGAAGATGAAATTTCAGAACCAGGCCAAAACTCAAACTGAAGTGTCATGAAATTCTTTTTATCTTGCGATTCGACTAAATCTAAGAGCCCTGATTTAAAGATTTGGATCTGAACATAGATCCAAGACGCAGAAGCTGATATCTGTGTGCCACTTGAGTAAATCCCACACCCATGTTACCACCAGCAAATGTCAAGCTGGGCCTTTGACTGACTGGATATTTCCATGATATTCTGTCTAGGAAAAGGAGAGCATGTGACTTAGGCCTGTAAATACTTCAGTCTTGTGATTCAGGCGAAGCAATTTGCAATATACTTGTCCAAGAGAACCTTGTAGTTGTAGCATGGTCATGGACAGGGGTTGGTATCACACTGTCATGCTGCAGGACTCTGGTGTAGGTATAAAATACGCAGTGACATTTTAGAGCGTCTCTACCTGGACCCCAGATATAGATGGAGCACAGACCCCTAGCTAACATATCTACTGTTTGTAAGATATATGGCTGAATGCAAATAATCTTGTATTTGAATAAGGTCAAAGTTTGCTTTTTCCAGCATTCCTTAATCTCCCTGATAATAAATGTCCTGAAGAAGTCATTCATCTCAATAGGCATATAGAGGACTGAAGACTCCACTATGCAACTCTTCCCTAGTGAGTCTGGAGCTCTCTGCAGGCCCCGTGAGTGTTACAGCAGGGGCAGAAGAACTGATCCTCTAATCCTCGATGACAGGTGACAGAGAATGACAAGTTCCACAGGAAACATTGCAACTCTCGTCACAGACGTTGAGGCACCGTTGAAAAGGAACTCATCAGTCCAAAGCTAAGTGAACATATTAATCCCGTGTTGAAGGAAATGCTAGAGATGACAGTAGGCCTGACCTTTGTGGTCTTGGCATAGTGATATTCTTGTTTCCTAGAACATCTTCTTAGAGAAATCTGTTAAAAATTGCTCATAGAAAACAAAGACGATTTGCCTGGGTTGAAATAGCTTTATGCAATAGTTTGGGTGTTGGGCTTCCCTCAGAGTGCTGGGGTTGGTCTGCTCTGCCCTGTTAAAACTACTCTTGCCTGGCAAGTGTTTTCCAACTATTTCAAATTAAGTATGAATTTCAGAATTTTATATTAGGAAATATAGCATCTAAATACTGGAGTGGATAGAATATATATAGTATGAGCTACGATGTGATGCATGCACAGAGGTATATATGTTTGCATATGGGGTGTATGGGACATGTTGTGTGAAAGTGCAGTTTCTCCGTGAAGTTACATTGTTCTGCAGCTCTGATGGGGCAACTTCCCCACTGGCGACATTTTCAAACAAAGGTAAGGTGGAGCTTGCCACATGCATTTAAATATCCAATTCTCATGGAAAGCAGAAGTGTTGCTCTCCCTAAGGATCCGGATTTCACAGTTCACATGGCTAAAAGGTGTCCTGGAGGCTGCTACCACCGGAGGGCAGCAAGACACTGTCCTTGCAGAGTGAGCACATTTTCGGGGAAGATAATCTTAACAACATAGTACTATTTTAGGCTGCATAAAGAGGCCTCCGTTTTAGATAAATACCTGAAAAAACAAGCAGAGATCAAATAAGCTTCTATGCATAACAGGCAAACAAACAGCAGGACAACTGCTTCCATTCCTCACCCATCTCCTGCCAAGGTTCGAGATTATTCTCTGCCCAGTAGAGACAAATGAAGCTCATGGGAAACTGTGGTCCCTCTGAGACATCCACCTGTTTCAACTTCCCTTCCAGGTCTTCATTTGTTATAGCTTAATAAAGATATAATCCATGACACCTGATAAACCTCACAAGTGATTTGATGAGGAATTTTATTAAAATGTCTCTGAAGGAACTATAAACTGCGTACAAAACGCATTTCTCCCGTACATGCATTTCTGCTACAAACACTTCTTTGTACTTCTTCTTCCTTGAAACAGAACAAAATGCCAGTGTGTGAACCCACAAAACGGTGCGCTTTTGTTTCTCACTACAGTAACGTTCTTGTTGATATTTCTTGAGGCAAACATCACTCTTTATGAAAAATGTCAGTTCTCAACCTTAGAAAAACACAGGTCTGATTCTTGCTTTGGTCATATTAGTAACTTTGAGTTTGCTCAAGTATTGTAGATTATGCACAACCCAACAACAGTGAAACTGGCCAAATTAGCCAAAAGGCACATTCTAAAACTTACATAAAACTGCCAGGTACTAATGTTGATTTTGAATCAGCCTGTGGACTTCATGAGTGGGTAAACCCATGAGCCAGCATTGCTCCTAGCTGTATTTGAGCAAGAAATAGCAAGAAAATAGTGTGATTTATGTTTCATTGGATATTACTCTGAGGAGAGATATAAAGAAAGATTCCACGGCCTGTAAATAGACTCACCACTCTTCTGAAAACATTTTCTATGTAACAAATCATTGGTTTTATGCTGACCAATGTCAAATCCCATTCCCATCAATATGGTAGGAACCACATCTGCTGTCCTGCTGTGGCTGTGGTGTTCGCAGTGCAATGCAGGAACTCCCAGGCAGCTTTCAGACAGTCAGCATCTATTTTCACGGCTTTTTTAGTGGGAACATTGCCCTGCAATAGACTTCCTAAGACACCATTTGTAGTATCAACTGCACAAATCTTTTTGTGTCTGTTTTCAGCTGTGTATTAAACCAAAAATGTTTTTTTTTAGCCCTCTTAATCTCTCAGAGATTCCAGTCTCTTTATGCTGACAGTAAAAGATCTAGTTTTTCTTCCAGCCTAAACTCTCTTGTGTTTTATGTGCTGATCCACTCTTGAACCAGTATCGTCTTTTACCTAAAATAGCATTTCTCACTCCTCAGTGTTTACAATTTTTATGCACTTCTGAACTTTTCTGGGAACGTTTGTGGATATTCTGGGAACATTTCTGGGAATCCTGACTGCTCTGAGGGGATTTATGGGCTTATAAAAATAAAGGGGAAAAAGTTGCAATAGGAAAACTGGGCAAGCAGGGGAGCCAAAGACTATGCTTTTTTTTTTCCACGTTCCCCAAGTGTAAAAGTCTCTGTCCCTGCTTCCTTCAGGAATAACAGGCATTACCTGATAACAGCAGTGCCTGCTTCTGTGCACGTGTGAGCTTAGCAAGCGGCTGGGTGCTTCGCTCTGTGTGTGGCAAAGGGTGATGACGAGGTGTTGCACAGCTTTGCATTCCTAATGCAGTGATCTGTTGAGATTTGAAGACCCTGGGCACGTGCCCTGTCTAGTTCTAGCTCCTATGAAGGCTCATGATTTCGTATTTTCACTGCTGCTGTTACCCAGGCTAGCTGCGTGCATCTCACATGGTAGCGTGTGCTACCCTCATATTCATCACTTAGCTGTCCAGACCTATAATTAGGATATATATTCTCTTAATTCTTTCCTTTTTTGCAGTTCTTTCTCTCTGCCAGCCATTCAACCAGATTTAATCCCACAAGATCTCAAGTGCGCGTATCATTGCGCACTTAAGAACAAACCAAACAAACCTACACAGTAATGTGACCTTCAAACAGATTCCCAACACTTATGGTCAGTCTACTGGTAAAACAGAGAGGAAACCTTACAAATGAAGCCATCCTCTGTGAACAAAATTGAGTATTGAGTATTTGAGTAGGTGTATTGCCTTGGTATAAGGTCATCACCTGGTCTCTGAGAGCGCAATCCCACCCCGTGGGGGAAAGTCCTGGTCAGAGATGATGGCTATGCCAAGGTAAATGGTATCAGTGGACTTGGCTCTGCACACAATATGCTTCATCCTGTTACCTAGCTAACTTAATTGACTAAGACTTTAGGTCAACACAGGTTGCTTGTCTTGGCATGTGCTCTATTCTGGCAGATTATCCTGCTTTAGCATTTACATGGACAATAGTGTTCTCTCAATAAAGAGGTTTTTCTCAGCTTCCAGCAAATCCCTTTGATCTCTACAGAGGTCATAGAAGGTATCATTGGTTCCAGTGATTGCCTCCTGTGTCCTTTAGCTTTTGTTATTAAGAAAACAGAAGTGGCCTTCTAGTGCAGCACACATGCCCATTGGGAGCGACAGGGAGCGACCACCCCCTTTTTAACTTCTTTTATTTAGAATCTGATAGTAAAATCAATGAAATAAGCTATAAGGATTAGTGAGTGAAGCACACAGCCTAACCAAATGCTAACTTTATCGAAGTTTGATTCAGTCTAATGATAAGGTCCAGCTATGAAAGCTGGATTTCTATTTAGAGCTTGATCTCTTGAGGCTTTGAGGAGACCTGAAGATGAGTGATTTCAGGGGATTTGAATTCTGAGCCTCTCTGAGCATGAATTATGGATATATTACCAATTTAAAAGCACACAAAGAAAAAAAAGACAGCACATAAATGGTCCAGACCCAACCCAATTAACTCCCAAATTAAAGTCATCAAAGCTCGAATCAATGAAGAAGAGAGATGAGTACCATAAGTCAGTGTTTCCACAGACCTAATTCATTTACCCCTTCTGACCCTCCTTCTCAATAAGTTGATGGTATTTGGTAAAGGGAAAAAACAAAACAAACAAACAAACAAAAAAAACAGATGAGGGAAGCTCACAGATAATTTGCTGGAGAAAATACCTCCACAAGAGCTTAACTCAAGGGTTATATATCCACTTGGCACTGCCCCTGGACAGACTCAGTGGTGGAAAGGGCAGGAGCTTTGATTTCCTTGAGGAATCCGAGCAGCGTCGCTCTGGGCCTTGGCTCACAGCATGCGGAAGATAGAGATGCAAAGCTGCATCAGGTTTTGATATATACTTATTGGAAAATATAAATATTACTACCTTTGTTTCGGTAGTTACTAGTAAAAAATGATGGCATGAGTAATTAACAACATGGGGAAGACAAAATTTCATTGTGATATCTGATTACCACGAAGGAAGATAACAGGATTAAACTGGAAAACAATATGCTTTAACATGTGCTAAATGAGACTGCCTGGGGAAGGAACCACAAATATAGGCTGTGCCCGAGAGAGATTCCTCTGTTGTGAGTTATGTGCGATGCAGAAAGCAGCCAGGGAAAACCATGGACTTGTCTGCTTTTGTAAGAGGAAAACTAGGGAGCACATGGAGCCCAGCTACTGGTTCAAATTCAGCTTCCCTTTTCTATCTCCATCTTCAGAAAGTATGTTTTTCTCATCAGGATAAATGTAATGCAGACTCTGCAGAAAGAAAATATAAATAATAATCTACACCCCACCATTCTGGCTGTCTCTGGAGAACAAAGTCAGCCAAATCTCACTTTGGCAGTATTATAAAGACAATTAGTAGAGAAAATGAGCAGTAAGAATCAATTAAGCTAACTACATCATTTCATTAGTAAAGCTTTCTTCCCTGCGTGAGTCCTTGTTGGCTTGGCTATAAGAGGAAAAAAAAATGCATGTAAAAGAGATAGGCAAATCTATTTTGTCTGTGCACTGATTTTTTTTTTTTTCACGGCACAGGCTATGCAAACATACATGCAAGGTAGAGGATTCATTTCTCATGACTCTGGTAGTACCTGGTAATAAGTAGCACCTATCCTCTAAGTGATCTAGAAAGAACTTTTCCTTCCTATAATATTTTCCTATCCATATTTTAGTTACAAATCGTTGAGGCTCTTTGACTAAAATAAAGACACTGTTGGAGGCTGCGTTCATGCCCGTCACGCTGGACGTCATCCAAGGGAATATTCCCAGAGCCTTTCCCAAGACGGGCGTTCCCCGGGGTGAAGTGGTGGTGAAAACTCACGCTGTCCACCCACAGCTTGTGCCTCGTTTGTGCCCCAGGAGCCACCGCAGGCTGTTACCCAGTTTTGCTGGTGATGGATTTCAACACGATCCTTGCTGTTATTCCTTCCATCCATCAGTCTCAGGGACATGTCTGTTAAAAGGAGGAGATCTGACTTAATCAGGACACTGTGGGCTGCTAATACAGAGTCTTGAATCCAAAAGAAGAGAGGAGAGCAGTAAACATTGTCATGCAGTGGAAAATCTTTATTACTCATTTGTAATATCATCACATCATTTAATACATGATATAAAGCCTGTGCCTTAGAAGGGTGTGAAAAACTTTGACAACTAACCCAAATCCATGTATTAGAGTGAAATGTGCTTAACTTATACCCATGATAAACTTTCTACTAGATAGATACAATTGTAATCAGCTTTAATTTCAGTCTAGGTGAATACCAGATTATTTCCAAGAAAGTAGAGAGGATTAAAGCACAAGGCTAAGAGATTTCCAACGGAATGCACATAAGGGAGAATACTGGAGGAGTGACTTATCATTAGACAGGTATATTATATATTTTATTTTCTAAAGCCTGTTTTTACTTGAGAAAACACCACCACTGGCTAATGTAAAAGGGCTTAAGGACAGCAGTTCGGGCTTGGATTGGAGTCTCTGGAGGATCCTTGGTCCCAGTGCAACATTGCTGTGGCTCCATGGCTGAAGAGTTCTTCTTTCTTTAGGTTCAGGGATGAGTGGTATGGAGAGGAGGAATAACCACTTCTCCGAGGAGCTGCACTCTTCAGGAGAGGAGATTGTCTGGGATGTAGAATATTTCTGCATTGGAGAAGGCCTTGCAGCATTTTTTTCACCCCGGAGCCAACAAATACCTTACATCAATGAAGAGTTTCTCTCAGAGTTTTTTTTTACCACATACATTAATAGTAGTAGATTCTTTAATGAGAAATGAATAGAAACAGATTTTCTCTCGTTACTGGAACTAAAGATCAAAGACCAGAGTCGCAAAATACTCAGCCTTGTGAATTGCAGGTAATCTATGGGAGGAATCACTGATATTTTGAGTTCATTATAGATTATCATTGGAAAAAGGATTTCTTCATTATTTCTCATTGCAAAGCCTCACAGGGATTTGGGGGTCTGTAACACGAAGATGCCTGCTAAGACTTCTTGTAGATGTCTCAGTGATTTGCAAGCCTTAAAGAAAATGTACATCTTCATTCTGCAACCCTGCAAGAATGATCAAAGAGAAAAGCAGTGATTTGAGCTGGCAAATAGGTATGCTATTCATATTTTATAAGTCTCTAATAGCGCGCAAAAGTGAAACAATAACATATTCTGTATGATCATGTCAATTCCTAGTGATATCTGACGTACTTTAACTGCCGCTTGCAGGAAATTCTTGAAATGAAGAAAATAAAGCTGAAAGTACCTGAGTGGACAGCAGTGACATCTTAATTGTGGCCACAATTATGCTTCGACCATCTGCTGTGGAAGCACTGTCATACGTAGGGCTCATTCCCTCTGCACTGCACGTGGTCTAGGAAAATGACTCCAGAGCCTTCCTCCAAGACTCTGAGCCTGGTGCTGAGGTGGGATATCCACATCCAAGCTGTCTATAAAGGACCTGAATATTGCTGATACCCCAGAGATCATCACAGACCGTTCCATAATAAATTTCAACATGTCCCTCACACCTATTGCCTCCATTCTCCAGCTGCAGTGATATTTCTAGCAGACAGAGCAATTACAATTCTCACTTAAGGAGAAAACTGAACGTAGCACAAATTCTAACCTTGCACTTGTGCCCAGTGAAGACTCCTAAGCTAAGGGAAGCTAAGCAGGTATATGGGAGTGACACTTTGAATTTCTGCTATGGTTAATTTCTGAAAGTATGTCCAAGATTTTTAATTCTTTGCAATGTGGCTTCCTGAGTGGTGAGATAGGGTGAAGATACCTGATTTTCATGTCAGTGGTAAATCAAAAATTATGCACTTTACACTACTTTCAAGGAACTTTCTCAAAATTTGATACCTCCATAATCACCTACATCTTTTGAAAAACTGTTGTTTGGAAGTTGTCTCAGCCTGATGATTACATGTAGAGCTTATACAATTTCCAGTTTTACATAAATAAATTCCTAACGTACCTGAGCAAAGCACACTGGCGTCTTCCTTGTGCTCACAGTTATGCACTGACCATCCACTGTGGGAGCATTGCCACAGGTAGGATTCATTTCCACGGCACTGCACATCATCCAGGAAAATATCCCCTGATCCTGCAGAGAAATGTGCATTTCCCAGGGCGGAGACAGCAATTCCACATCCCAGCTGTTGGCACACGACCTGTGCATCGTTCATGTCCCAGGAATCATCACAGACCGTTCCCCAGCTTCCTTGGTAATAGACTTCAACACGACCTTCACATCTGGTCTTCCCATTTACCAGTCTCAGTGACACTTCTTTGAAAAAGAGGAGAGAAAGGGGTAAGACTTTGTTGGCTGCCAGACTG
>JAUBNY010000628.1:0-34589 GCA_032275445.1 Crypturellus soui | reverse complement strand
AGGGGGGTTGGACTAGATGACCTCTAGAGGTCCCTTCCAACCTTAGGCATTCTATGATTCTATGATTCTATGATATTCTCTACCATAAATTTAAATAGATTTTTTTTTCCCCAGTGGCTTTATCAGTGATGTGCATAAAATAACTCTTACATCTAGTAACTGGCAGCTCACTCACCTTGGTAATTCATTGCAATATTATACTATGAAATGATTGTTTTATGTACTGCCAAAAGTGGCATGGAGAAACTACAGAAATGGTAACATATTCACTTAGACATTCAGTCAAAATATCATGAAATTTGTTAAGAATATAATTATCTAAGTAAAGCAGTATATTATTTCTTTATTTTTCAAATTTCCCATAGTGAGAAAACCCAAATATTTTCAGAATCTTTTGTTAACTTGAAATTCTCAGGAATGGTCAATAATAAAGTTACTACAGACAGTAAATATGTGCAGTAAATAGTTATTACCATAGTCAAAGAATTTTTTTGTGTTGAAATTTCAAGCAAGGAGAGTGAGTTGCATTTGTTACTAAAAACATCTCCTGGTTGAATATTAAATCTTTTCTTTATGTTAATTATTAATATAAAACAAGACTTTTCATCTCTAAAACCTGTCAAGAAGTGAACTTTTCTTCTATAAGTACACATTTTTTAATGTAGATTTTAAGAAGTCCATCTCCCCACTTCCAGTTCTTTAAATGCAATTAGGTTTGTTTTAGATTATTAACTTTTTTTGTTTATTAGATTTAATTTGCATTACTAAATTTATTTTGAATTTCGTGATCAAAACTGCCTAAGAAAAGTTTTGTGTAGTTCTCCTATGTTATTTCAAAATACCTACCTGTGCTGGGAAATCAACCACATTACTGTTTCATCCTCAGCTGAAAGGAATTCCTCATCAAAATTTTGATTACACGGGCATTTAACATCATTCTATTCAGTTCCCTGCAACCAGAGTGTGCCAACTTGTGTCTTGCTTAGGATATGAGAGGTCCACAGAGAATAGCAGAGTGTTTCACACCCTACGATGCTCTTTTGCAGCACACAAAATAGGAATTTCTTCCAAAGTACAAATACAATAGGGAGAATATGTATTTCTGAAAGCAATTGGCTTGGGTTTTCATTAATTTCAGGGATTCTATTTTAAGTAATTCAGCAGCCCTAGTTTGCAAGGTTTCCATGAAACATTTTTTAATTTTTTTAAATAGCTGCTCTAAATCTGGGTTACTGTAACTGAAGTAGAAACTGCTTCTCGTTTACTTGCTTTTCAGTTGCTTTATGTCATCTTTTAATGCGGAACAGATTTATAGCCAAAGATTATTAAATCCTCCAAATCTTTTATGTATCTGCTTACCACTCCCAATATTGAGATCTTTCACAGTCCCTAGCGTATTCATTTTCAGCATTCCCAAGAGCCTCAGTTAGTTAAGAGGAAATAGTTTATCTAAGAGAAATATCTTTCACAGAGCTTTTTCCATTAAATAAAATAAACAAAGCTGAAATGGTCAAAGACAGATCAAACTGTCTGGTCTACAAAGCAGCCCCATTTCCCCAGAAAAGATGGACTTTAAAAGAAAAACTAAAAAAGAAAGAGAGGAGGAGAAGAAGATGAAGAAGGAGAAGAGGAGAAGAAGAAAGTAGAAGGTCCTGCAGATGATCTAGTATTCACTTCTGTGTTTTACTCCAAAATAAATCTTAATTAGTCAAAGCACCCAAATAATATAGTCAACAATCTTTAAGAGAACACAGTGATTAACCACGTACGTTAGGAAGCTCAGCAGGAATTGATGGTTGTTGTCCAAGCAGTTCTGTGCTCTGATTAAAGGATCTTGCTATAGCACACAAAGCTATGTCAACTGTCTAAGTATTTTAATAGCAAACAGACTTAGTGCCCTTATTCAAGTGGATCTCTCATTTAAACTGACTGTATTCTGTCCTGCTTGTTACAACACCTTCATTCAAAGGTTTAGATAATTGTTTTACTACATCATTTACATCAACAAGACAGGCAATATGAGAAAAACAATGAGACAGGTAGACACAAAAGATTCTGGGGAAATCTGAGGAGTCCTTTTGCCTGTCTTCAAAACACGAATCTTTAAAGATGAGGTGGGATAAAGCCAGGTCCTTTGTAATGGTGGAGACAGAAAGGGAAAAAAAAAAGTAATTTGTCTGCAGATTTCCTCCTAAATCTATATGCTATTTGCTAATGTAAGTACACATTTATTTTACTTTTGGTCAGCATGATCTTAGACTTGGACTTAGAGAAAACTTAAACCAAATGCACAATTTCCTAAACCTATAGGTATAATTATAGAAAATTACCTCATTATATTGCTTGTCAGAATTAGCAGAAGGAATACTGATGATACCATTAGGTGGAACTGATATTGTGCAGTATCATGGAACTCAGGCTCCAACAGTTACAAGAAGATTCCCAATTTCATGCACACCTGAAAAATATTCTGTAGCAAGTCCAGTGTTCCTCTGTGAAACTTTCTTCTAACCTCTTTAATTAATTTTTTTTTTCTTTCTTTTTCCTAAAAGCCTTTTAGCGGGGTTCTTTGTAGTCTAGATAACCCTAAGGAAAACATTAATGCTTGTTTTGTTTTATCACTGTGCAATGCCATAGAAAAAGAAACATTTTATTTAATTTTATCTCAGCCTGTATTTTGCATCTTGGCCTCATCTTTACGGCATTTGACTTCATCATACAGATATGCACCTCTTTTTCTGTCAAAACACAGAGTCCATTAGTGTATGGGTTCCTTAGGAATTTTGGGGCATCTGAATTTATAAGACATTTTGATGTCTTATAAATTAAGATGAGAATGATTGCCCAAATAAGTAAATAAATATATAAAAGAGATCATTTTGAGGAAAGAAAACATTAGCATTCTTCCAGGAAATTTTTCCTATAGTCATAGTAAGTTGAAGCCTCACTGTGTTGAACACTGAAATCTGTCATTAAGGTAAAATAAGACACTCTGTGTAAAAGGACGTGTGATAAATATTATATGAGCTACCAGTCCTGTTGACTGGTTAAAATTGAAGATCATCTTTAACATTTCATAAAGATGAAGAAATATATGTCTCTGTAACTAAATTCTGTTTGAAATTGGTGGTCATTACAGGATAGGCATTGATTGCATCTGACAGACATGCAGTACTTGTAAGGAAACAAAAAGAGGTACTTAAACATTTGTTAAATACTTAAACTTGTTCCTTTCCTCATTTCTGTGAGATGAATACAGAGGAGCCCAGATTTCTGTACCTACCAGAGATTTTATATGCCGTTTTTAGCTAGAACATTCACACTATGTCATACAATTACAAAACAGGCCAAGGTCAAAAACATACACTCAGCAAGACCTACCTCATTTCCTAATTCTGTTAAACTTCTGGATAAGCCTCATGAGAGCTGATTTCTTATTGAGTATCAAAGCTGACTCTACTACAAATCTTGATTTTGAGTCATTACCTAAGACCCCTTATTATTAAAAAAAAAAAAGACCTGTTTCTGCTCAGTGATATACATACAGATCTATCACATGTATGTTCGAAATATCATCAAAAGTCAATCACTGGTTCATTAAATACATAAAGTAACAAGATGGTTATGTCTACTGAATACACAGCAAAGCAGACAGAGACATGTGGGGATGGGAAAAAAAAAAAGATATGAAACATCCACACCTCTGCCTCCCATTCAGGAATAACATCACTGTTACAGTTCTATCAAATAATGATTTTCCAAAAGGAAACCTCTTCTAATTTGATCCTACTGCCATTTAGCATGTAGGAGTATTATAGTATTAGTTCTCCTGAAAATGACGATGCTAATTTGCTATGAATATTCACTGGTAAATTGGTCCATTTTTACAAAGAACACTGAAAGGTAGCATGCGTTGTCTTACACAGTGGAAGGAAATTCACTCTGTTGGGCTCCCCGGTACAAGAAGGACATTGAGCTTCTAAAGACGGTCCAGCATAGAGCCACGAAGATGATTAAGGGACTGGAGTATTTGTCGTATGAGGAAAGCTTAAGCGAGCGGGGCCTGCTTAGTCTGGAGAAAAGAAGGCTGAGATCTCCATTTGATCAACATATTCAAGTACCTGAGGGGTGACTATGGGGAGGATGGGGCCAGGCTCTTCTCTGTGGTGGTCGGTGACACAGGACAAGGGGTAATGGGTGTAAGGTGAACCACATGCAGTTCCACCTCCACGTGGGGAAGAGCTTCTTTGCTGTGAGGGTGCCAGAGCCCTGGCACAGGCTGCCCAGAGAGGCTGTGGAGGCTCCTTCTCTAGAGATCTTCCAAACCCGCCTGGATGCCACCCTATGCCCTGTGCTCTGGGTGTCTCTGCTGGAGCAGGGGTTGGACTAGGTGATCTCTAGAGGGCCGTGCCAACCTTACGCACTCTGTGATTCTGTGTTGCTTTCAAGATTTCCCATGGAATAGAAAGTGAATATGTGCATGCTGAATACTTTCATGTAGTATAAGACATTCTAATAACAGAAAGAGTATTGGTCAACTTTTCAGTTGGTGAAAAAGTTGCTGTCTGACAGATCAGTAATTGTCAGAAAGACATATAGATGTGTTCCTCTATTATGCATATAATTCAATATAAAAATAAATGTCAAGCAAATACTTGCAGGTGATATTCTAGGATATTTTATTCTTTTAACAGGCCATAATTACTCTATGGATGTAAGTATGATTCATTTATTTCTTTTTAGAAGAACAAGGACACAATATATCTAGAGGAGAAAGTGGAAGTAATAGTATACAATGATGTGAAAATGTGTATCCATCTAAATATGAAGACTATCTATGCTAACTAATATAAAACCGAACTGTATTTAAGTGAAACAAATTGAGTAAATTTTTTATTAAATCTGATTTTTTAGGTCTATTAAATTTTTGGAAAAAAGTTCTCACTTTTATTTCATAGTGAGTTTTTTTTGAAATTTAAACATTGAGAGCAAAATGATAAATTCTTCTGGATAGATATATCTATTTTAATTAAAAGATTGCTGCTTGATTTTCTTTTCTGTTTTTTTGAGGAGTTATGACTCCTCAGTCAGTTGAATCACATAGTTAATACTGCATCTTATCATTTTTATTACAGAGATATAAGCAAGCTTCTTTACATATCTTAGTGTTTCCTTCTCTTTTTAAATTCTCCTTACAGATTAATTTATAGCAGCTGATAATAAGCACAGATAAATACCATAATGTCTCTTTCTCACGCTCTTAATTAACTGGTATGAAAAATTTAATACACAGGATTTAAAAATAAAATAAAATAATATTAATAAAAAATTAGAACATTTTTAAGAGTAGAGAGCAGATAGAGACGCTTTTCCTACAAAGAGCCACTTGATAAATATTCATGCAACCGGTGCTGTGTAATACTAAACCATTAATGACCTCCTGTTGCTGTACATCAGTGAGTGGGAGGTGTGCTGCACTGCTTTCCCTGGCATTGGTTTAATGAAGTCTAATTAGAAAACCTGTTAGTATCCCCAGGAGATTTTCTGAAGAAGTAAGAAAGGAGATAAGCAGTGTTCTGTGATCAGCCAGATAATCTGACTCAGTTGGGTATGCGAGAGATAAAAATAATCACAAAGTACACAGGAGTGACTGATGTAGGTATTTAAGTGCATTTGGGGGACTGCACGTCAAACATAACTGGGTCAAGGGAGCATATGTCCTTGCTACAGTTTAAGGTCCCCTATTGAAAAATGCCATGCTTGCTTTCCTCAGCTTGTTGAGGCTGACCTTGAAGGCTACAGATGCTACTTAGTGCTTTTGCCAACTGTATGATGGAGATCGTTAGCAAGATAAAAAAATAAAATACAGGAACTGCCATTTTGGTTCAGACCAGTATTTCATCAAGTCTAATCTCACACTTCAGTTAGCCTGTTCCAAATGTTTCAGAGAAAGGTGAGAGAAACCATGTTGCGGGAAGCTGTGGGAGGCTCTTCCACAAGGAAAATGCTCTTTTGTTTCAAATTCCTCTCTCAATTTAAAAAAAATAAGAGAGGCAGCACCATTGTTCAGCAATTGAATAAGAAGACATTGCGGCAGAAGATATTGAGGCTTACTTCCTTGTGAACCTCTGTGAACTGAGCAATCTGTACAAGGAAGAGTTTTCACAAAATTTCAGAAATTTCGGTTTAGGTATTCTGATTATCCTTCATTGATCCCATGGCTTATTATTCTGCCTGGACAATGGTTATATTTACCCAGAAGAATGAGATAACAATAATTTAAGAATACCTAAAAATATTAAAGTTTAAAATGTCTTTCTCATATGGAAAAAAGGAAAAAAAAAAAAAACAGGGATATAGTATCTAATTCTATTGTTTATCATTAGACCTAATGATAACCTAATAGTACTTTAAGTAAAACGCTGGAGCATTTTGTAGAGATAATAGATTTTCTTTTCTACTTGTATGAAAATATTCTTCCAGGATATTTTAGATATTTAAAGTTATTCTTATAAATGTAACTCTAATTGTCCATACCTATCCAGTTATTTTAAAATTCTATCACATTTAACCTTAAGACATGTATGATGAAAAATTCCGTGCTCTATTTATACATTGTGTAATATGTATTTTAAATTATACATTTCTGAATTGCAACTTAGATTGTTCCTAGATGTCTCTATGAGACAAAAACGTCACAGGAGATCAAATGAAGTAATAAACATTAAGAGCATTGTCTTCTAAGACCAAGATTTTAAAGTGAATAGTAATTTCAATGTCTGATTTCAGATGTTAAAAATAATTTGTTTTCTCAGAAGACTGAATTCTGTGAGTGATTCTAATCAGGCCTCTTTCAGGGTCTCAAGATAGGTACTTAGCAATGGAAACATCCAGAATTATAAACTGCCATTTGTGTTCACGACAATATGTTTTCTGGGGCATATTAGATAGATATTACAAAGCATTTTTTTTTCTCACAGTGAACAGAAAGAGCCAACTGAATTTTGTAAAGGAATAGTATTTTGATTTGAAATATAATCATTTTATCTGAGCTGAAAGAGAGATCTAATCTCAAAGAAAACAAATTTTCAGGTGAATGTCTTTGAAATGAGTATGCTCTTTTCAGAAATTAGCTACCCAAACAGGAAGATACTTCTGAGAATAAGCTTTAAATTCATTATTTTAATTCTGGAGCCTGAGGAAGCAACCTTGATTTCTTGCAAGCAGAATTTCAATTCGGTGGTCAGGTGAATAAATGGTTATAAGATTGGTTATAAAATTAGTTCCATTGATTCTAGGATTAGCAGCATAATTGAAAGCCTTGTGCTGCAGTAATGACTTAAATAAGGAAGAAAAGAGCCCAGATCCAGCGAGAATGTATTGTTTTTAATAAAGAAACATTTCAAAAATGTTTTTCATCATACATATTCACAGTTGTTTAAAGTAATGAAACAAGGTTACTATGAGCATTAATCTTTGCTTTCCTCCCTGCAAAATTTTTGCAAAGTAATTATGGACAGTGAGCTGTCCATAGTAACATGATATCACTAGATCAAATAGCTATTAACTGCTCATATTCAAATAATACTTTATACTGAAGGTGCAAATTATAGAAGTGTCAGCTGATGTCGATATTTAGGAAGGATCCATTTTTTTCTAGTAGCAGAATCTATAATATTGGGTAATGGAACTTATACAACCTAGGCTAGTCTGTGAAGAATATTTTGCTCTTAAAGCCCTTGCAAATGTGTTGAGCTGCACATAGGAGCCTAGACAGCCCATCTATTGACAGCTATCCACACATCAAGACACAGATGCATCCAGTGTTAATTCCTTCTTGAATAAGTAAATTTATCCTCTCATTTTCTCACACCTTGCAGCCCATTCGCAGCACTCAAGGAATAAAAGAACTGGGGTCTGTCGCTATATACACAAGAACCTGCCAATAGATTCTGAAACACAGGAACCTCCTTGCTCTGCTTGCAAGGAGAGAGAGGACATAATTCCACACATGTTTCTGAAGAGCATTTCCAAGGCCTGAGCAGCTGCAAGAGTCAAAAATAGGTGTCTCCAACAGGCTTGATGTTCCCAAATTCATTCTTCCTGTTTTAATCAGAACTCATTGAACAGCAGCTAGAAACTCAGTTTTTGCAGGAAAACAGCGAAGCAAGAAGGGAGGAAAAAAGATCACGGTCAAAGACATAGCTGTTGACAATAAAACAATAACAATGAAGTGATCCTTTGTGTGATTGTGTCTGTGAAACACAAAGTACAAATCTGGACTCATGAAGCTTCCTTCCTGTTATGGACAGAATCGAGATGAGAATTTATTATCTCCTGTGACTTGAAAATACAATTAAACAAAACCAGATATAAACAATATAAGTAAGTATGCTCCTCTGTTAGGAAAAAAATACACTTCTCATTTTGCAAATCTTAGAAAGAATTTCAGGAATCATACAGGTTCTACTCACAACAGAAAAACAATGATCAAACTTCTTTTTGCTACCACATCATAAAAACAAAATAACAAGCCTAACACACTAAATGACCACTTTAGCCACCGAGATTTCAGATTAATGCAGCTGCATTAATAAGATCAAAGAAAGACTGTAAAGTTACTTTCACAACTAAATATCAGAGGCTAGGAAGAGAAGAAATAATAACGGTTACACAAATAGTCATTGACAAATTAGGAAAACAAAATTAAAATGTATGCAATTTTTTAAATGAGACAGGGTGAATAACTCAACATTCAGTATTAATATCCATGCTTTATGGGTGGGGAAATATTAGTATTAAGTTTCCAGTGTCTGTCAGTATAAAAGAAATTTCAAAATCTCAGCAAAAATCAAAAACAGAGAAGAAAATCAAAATGATCCAATAGAGCTAAACTCTTCCCCAAGCTCTGGTTTGGAGAGCAACTCACAAAGTCATGATGAAAAGATTCTGACATGAGGTAATGTATCATGTTATACCGTTACATAATGTATGCCTTCATATGCCTTTCTTCTGAGAGGCATCATAGTAAAGATTTCTCAGGAACCTGCGTTCTGAGGACCTTGTCTTCTCATGTGGCCTGCTGCTTCTGACACAAGTGTGTATGTTAAACTGCTTTGTGCTTCAGAGAAGTGCTGAACACTTCCTCCACACATGCATATCTCCAGCTTTAAACAGGAGATGCATAAACAAAGCCCAATCAATTAGAGTTTAACTAATTAATCTTAAAGAATTGTGCATGATATAGGCGTAAGGTAAGATAAGGGAAGAGTAGTTTACTCTCTAATCTTAAGTAAAAATACTGTGAGAATGACTGTAAATAAAGTTGAAATGACTCCAAAAGTCTAAGTAATGGTCTACTTAGACTTCAATAAGGCCTTTGACACAGTATTCCGCTGCCTTCTGGAGAGGCTGGCAGCTCATGGCTTTGACAGATGTGCCAGAGGTGTGACAGTTTTCTTGGTGAAAAACTGGCCCCAGAGAGTGATGCTGAATGGAGTTAAATCCAGCTGGCAATCGGTCTCAAGCGGTGTGCCCAAGGGGTCAGTATTGGGGCTGATCCTCTTTAATATTTTTATCAATGATCTGAATGAGGTCATTGAGTGCACTCGCAGCAAATTTGCCCAAGACACTAACATGTGAGGAAGAGTTGATCTGCTTGAGGGTAGGAAGGCTCTGCAGAGGGATCTGGACAGGCTGGAATCATGGGCTGAGGTTCCACAAGGCCAAGTTGCTAGGTCCTGCACTTTGGTCAAAACAGCCTAATGCAGCTCTATGGGCTTGGGGCAGAGCAGCTGGAGAGTTGTGTGGCAAAGAAGGATCTGGTCCCAAAGGGGGCACTGGTCAACAGATGACTGACCTTGAGCCAGCAGTGTGCCCAGGCTAGAAAGGACAACAGCCTCCTGTCTTGTATCAGGGACAGTGTAGCCAGTAGGACGAGGGAAGTGACCATCCCCCCTGCTTGATATTCGTGAGGCCGCACCTTGAAGACTGTGTTCGGTTTTGGGCCTCTCACTGCAAGAAGGAAATGGAGGCACTGGAGTGGGTCCAAAGAAGGGCAACAAAGCTGGTGAAGGGATTGGAGCACAGACCTTATGAGAAGCAGCTGAAGGAGCTGGGTATATTTAGTCTGGAGAAGAGAATGAGGATGCTTATCGGAGACCTTATCGCTCTCTCCAACTAGCTGAAAATGAGGTTGTAGTGAGGTGAGGGTCAATGTCTTCTCCAAAATAACTACTGATAGGATAAGAGGAAATGTCCTTAAGTCGTGCCAGGGGAGGCTCAGGCCAGACATTAGGAAAAATATCTACACAGAAAGAGTGGTGAAGCATTGGAACAGGCTGCCTTGGAAAGTGGTGGAGTCATTGTCACAGGCAATGTTTAAGAAATGTGTAGATGAGGCATTTAGGGACATGACTTAGTAAGCTTGGTGTTGAAGGGTTTATGGTTGGACTTGAGGACCTTAAAATTAAATTCTGGTACACTGCAGCAGAAGGACAAGTCCTTAGCTGATTAAAATGACAAGCTTTTGGGCTATCAGGGGAAACTCCATTGTTTTATGTTCCAGGTGTTTTTAGTATAAGTTTAAATTAACTAATTAAACTAAACTAACAAAAGTGTTGCCCAGGTTATAACATTCAGTGACTTAAGCTGTAGTCATATAGGATGAACTGCAAGTTCTTACTATACAAGAAAAATCTTCATTAATCAGGCTATTCACTTCTACCTGGGCAGCAAAGCCTCACATAAGCTACCAAGATGGATGTTTTCAGTTGTTTAGGTGTAGTTATAAAATATTTGGTGTTTTAGAAAGTACATGAAGGGTGCAAACATATGAATCTCACCTGACAAATATTCTGTCTTCTCAAGAGAAGACGAAAATCCACAAGGAGAAATATTGTACATATTAACCAGGAGGAAGATAGAGTTGTATTCAGCAGCTGTCTTTGACCAAAGTGACTATAAAACACATTACAGGCTTCATGTTGTATATTTGGCTTTTGTTTACACTTATGTCCAGCTTCAGATTTTTCCTGTAAACATTTCTGAAATAGCAATGCATCAATGTATGATTTCACTTTATTGTACTTTACATCTTTTCTGTCTCTTTGGATGGATATGCACATCATCAGTTTGGATGACAGCTGAAGATCAAGAACATTTTGGCTGCACTCAGTGAAATGCTTTTAGGACTGGCCTTCATTGAGAAATAGATTGTTTAAATCTAATATACTCCCACATTTCTGCCAGCTCCTCCGCTGCCCACCAATATGCATTAGCCTTCAGAAGTTGCTGATTTCTGCAAGCAAAATAAGCTAGCAATGCAACACAGATCAAAATCATTAGGTATGGAACATTATATCTTTGCAGTGTAACAGACTGATTGCAGTCATCAATATAATTCACTGAGAAAACCCATTCAATAGCAGAGAATCTTGACAGATGTGCCTGATTTCTGACTACAGCTTAAAAGTAATCACAAAAGAAAACAAACAAAACACATCATGCTCCTTTGTCAAATGTATATCCTTTAATAAAAAAAAAAGTCCTTCATAATCATAGTAGCGGTTTATTCCCCAATTTGTCCTATTGTCAATGACTATGTGAGAGTCAGAATGAAAAAGAACAAAGAATCATGTATTGTATTACAAGTGTGCATGACAGATGAGCTTGCTTCCTTCATGCTCCACACTTGCACTGTTTGTTGTTGTCATTGTTGATATTTTCCATCTGGATGAATACAAAACTAAAAGCTTGCAAGAATTATCAGGGAACAAAGGAAATGCATTCAAAACTTCCATGATAACATCAATGGGAATATTCTCACTGACACCTTTGGAAAAATAATACAGCTTGTGCATTTTCAAATGCGGTCCATACAAGATCACATATATGGAAGATACTACTGTAAGTGAAATACAGAACAAATGTGTTTCCAAGTTTTTTTTTCCTCTGTTTTAAGATTTGTGTCTCCATTGTGTCTTCATTAGTCTCTCGTAGGTCACTTAGAGTCCAACTATCTGGTTGTTTCTAACATTCAAACAATGAAAATAAAACTCTTGGATGTTTTAAACCACATTCAAATAAACAAACAAGCAAGCAAAAGCTCATGAGGCAAAGGTAAAAAAGAATTTAACTGAAAGACCTTTTTTAAGAGATAAGTGAAATCTTTTAGTTTATTGAAATAAGATATATTATTTTCACTCCAGAAAACAAACAAACAAACATAACTACATTTGAGTTTTGCAATGAAAACTTTAGTCCTACTGATAATAACCCAAAAGATATAGCATTCTGAAAATCCTTGTAATTTTAAAGGCACAACACTTTTTTAGGTCTGTTCCCCCCCGCCTTTTTTAATTTACATCACTTATCAAATAAATCTGAAATCAAAATCATAATCAAAACCCTTTTGTTTTTTTTTGGAAAGAAAAAAATGGAGAGGAATCAGTTATCAAATCTAGCAATATCTTTAACACAGAGGTAACAGAGATATCTGAATTTTAAAAGTCTTTTACCATAAAAAGGATAGCTCTTGCCGAAAAGAGACAAAAATATTAAGAAAAGTAGAAAAGAAGGTGTATACTTGGAGCCTGGAAATCTAGTACTGGAAAGCAGAAAGTCAAAGACTGCTGCAATTAAAGGAGAAGCAGAAAGGAAGCTTTATCACCTTATGATCTCCCCCAGAGGCCTTATTTACATCAAGAAACACCATGGAAAAATATTGTCTCTGTCTTTGGTATTGATCTCATGTATAAAAGCACCTCAGGAGCTGTCAGGACCTCTATTTCAGAAAACAGATTAGCTTTCTCTAAGGACAGAAAAACACAGGCCATGTTATCATTCAGCATAAATTGTTGTTGCTCTTTCGGGTCTCTGTCTCCAATCTTTTGTACTGATTTTACAATACGGATTTTAACTGTTCACTGATAATGAAATATATGAGAAGACCTTGGAGTTACAGATTGAGAGATTTTGACAACATATGTCAAATATTGTTTGTTTGCTTGTTGTTTTAAAACAAAACAAAAAGTACTGACAACAAAGTATTTGCAACTAGAGAGAAGAAAACAGAACACAGATTTCCAATTTCAATTTCTGCTCTGAGAGAAAACAGCTTGATAAAGATTTGGAGGCACTATAAATCAGTACAGATAAATTTCCTACTTTCCAAACTATATGACATCATCACAGAAAAAAAAAAAGTCAGTTTTTATGATCCAATTAATCCCCTAATCTCCTGGTTACCACAGTTATGCAGTCGACACAGAACCCCTACTGTAAACCCAGGAGTGTGGATGATTATGAAATCTTATCAATTTATCAAATATCTTTTTATTTGAATCCCTCAGGAGATCTAGTTTCAGCTACTGATCAGCCCAGTGGTTTTCAGATTAACAGTTAGCAAAATTTAGGTCCAGATTAATCCTCTGTACCCTCAGGCATTTCACAGAGTTGCTTAAACTGGGATTGTCATTGCCATGGGCTCCTTTGGTGACAAGGGAAAAAGAACAGCACAACTGATCTCTTTCCATCCTCCAGTATCATTTTACTTTAATTAGCAAGAGCTACTACATAATTCCTGTTTTTTTTTTCAGAAAATTACAGTTACTGATATAATCAAATACAATCCCCAGCACATGTTAAGAAGTATTATGTACAATGATGTTTTAATCTGTGTTTGGTTTACCTTTTAAAATAGCAATACTTGAAAATATCTTTTAAAACCAATATTCTTCTCGTAATTAACTCACAAAAGAAACCTAGCTTTCAAAGGGACTAAATTAATGTATTTGCAACAGATAATACTTTAGAAAGCTTTAAAAGAATAAATAAAATTTTTATTTAGGTGGAAAAAAAGAGGAGGCGAGAAGAAAGGGGAAAGAGAAACAGAGAGCAGAGAGCGGGGAGAGAAAGAGATATCCCTTTAAATGAGAATCAAGCAACACATGCAAATTTCATGTAGTATTTTGCAGTCTGTTTAAGACAAACATAAGGCAGTAATTTCTGAAGAGGTTTTCAGCTGTTCTTTAAATAAAAATACTACATATCAGACATGTGTTCCAATTTCTGCTTTACAATCAGCATTTTGAGAAAATATATTCAATTAAAATAATAAAAAAGCTAATTTTTTTTTCTTTCTCTCTGGCTTTAGATATCAACATTTTTTTTCTCCCAAGATCTTGTACTGGATTTTGCAGCCAAGACCCAATTTAATTTACTTATTGTATGAAACAATCATTCAAAATCCCAATAAAACATTAAATGCTATGTTAAAATTTCACTTAAGCCCTCATGAGAGCATACCAGGGGAAATTTTGTTGCCAAAATGAAGACGCATAATGCAAAGGGTGGTGCTCTCATTTTCTCTGTTATGACAACACAGAAGAACTTTTAAAATATGAACCTTTTTGTTTATCTACTTTTAAGGCAAACTTACTGCAATTGAATATCTCTCCATTTATTTGTCTCTATATGTTTACTATGCTTTACATATATATATGTGTGTATAATAAATAAAAAATATTTGTTCGTGTGTCATAGGATATCCTGCCCACACGTGGCTCCTGCTTTTGTAGCTTTTATCTTGCAGCTTCCCCACCTGGCTGCCTCCCTAGCACAGCTGCACCTTTCCTCTCTTGCCCTTCTGGAGGTCACAGTCCTTGTTCGTTTAAAACATTTATAGGTCATGTCTGCCTATGCCATCATGATATTGCAAAATACCTATATATCGTTGTCTGTTACACTGTTATAATAAGTTTTCAACTGAGATTCAAAACAAACCAGTACTAAATATGTTTTGATTAATGCACTTTCAGTTTGTCAGGGAAAGGAAGAGGAAAGCAAAGTTGAAAGAAAGGGAAGGGGATGGGGAAAGGATCAAATGCTTACTTCTTTCATGGTGTTCAGGATATTACTATAAACATGAACTACCTCTGAGAACATAGACCAGCTTTGAGCCATCCAATAGTAGCAAGCTAATAAAAGTTTCCAACTTGGAAAATTAGTCACAGATATGGTTATCTGCTTTGTTCAACAAAAATCATTTTCAGTGTTTTTTCTGAAGTCTTTATAAACTCTGTGCCTTTATCAAAGTGGTTATAATCTAGAAGACTGCATAATAGTGTTAATTTAGCCTAGTCATTTCCTGGGTTGTTCATAAGCAAGAGCAAAAGAGATGGAAAAGAAAAAAACAAAGCAAGTAAAAAAAACAGGACTATATATACCATAACTATATTTTGGAGCATATTAAAACAAGATCTTTCCTATTTAGGTGCGAGGCCCAACCACAATGAAAAACAAGGTTTTTACTGTGTCAATTTTCCATTATATATAACACATATAGAAAAAAATATATATAGAAAAATATAGATATATATATAAAGTAATATAAAGGGATAACAAGTTTGGATGGATCAAAACAATGATCAATATCCTATAAAACACTATAGTATTGTCAATGTTGGACTTCACTTAGAATTGAGATATGATTGCAGCACTGATATCTCAGTACTAATATTAATGCTACAAATAATTACAGAAGACAAGAACAGTTTATTACGTCAGCCAAACTAGCCAAATGAGGAAGCTTTTACTGCAGTTATGCTCTCACTATGTGCCATTTGAGCAAACTCGTGTCGCTTGCCAGAAGCATCTGCTCTCCAAGGCATTATTCCTAGGACTTGCATAAGAGATACGGCACTTCTAATTACCTGTTTCCAGGCTTGTTCTGGAAATGGCAACATCACACTCCCATCTGCTAATGCCACCAGCAGGATGTGCTGCTCAGAGCAGTGTCCAGGAAAGAAGATCCAGGTTTGAGAGCCCTGCAAGAGCGGAACCGCATTTGCTTCTCTCCGTTTAGATACTGTCATGAATAGTTTTTTTGGAACCTAAGTAGAACGGATTAAGTCTGGATGTTGACGTCATATGATTACAGCAACAAAGCAGTAGAAAATCTGTCGAGCAGATAAAAGTTATTCCCCTCCCCCTAAACTGAGGATCCTATACAGGAACAAAGCAGGGAAGCAAGGTGAGCTGAACATACACACGTTTTGTGACAAGATGGGTTAAAAATAGCAAACTTCAATCTTGCAAGCTGTAAATCCAGTAGAGAAAGGAGAAGCATCAAGGGAGGAAATATCTCCCAAGAAAACCATAAAACACATATTTAGCTGAGGCTTTCACTGCAACAAAGATATCATCTGAAACTGCTAAATCAATGTTTTGATGTTCCCTAATGGAAAAAAAAAATCACTGTATTTTGTGTAAAACATTTTTGACTGCTTTAATGGTAGACAGTCAGATTCATTGTGGATAATTTAAAATGGCTGACTTGAAAAGCCTTAAAACATTGTGCTGCAACAAAAAAAAAAGTTTAAAAATATCTTAGACTACCTGCCAGTAGAACAGATCATGAAAAAAAAAATCATTTTTAAAATATGCAAATGTCTGTCTTTGCCATCTGAAAGTATATCACGGGTACCTATCTGTTACAATGCAGTTTATGACTGAGGCAGAGTAGAGCCTAGCTAAACGAAAAGAACCGTCTTATGTTATCTAGGTGGGAAACATAGCTGCAGAATATGTCAAGACATCATTAACAGTCCAACTACTGTACTCATCATGAAACATAAGCAAAATTTCACTGGACAGGTCTGAACTTAATAACAGCAGAAGAACTGAGAAGACTATCAGTTCTCGGGGGAGCACAGGTCCCAGCTCAATATCTGCTTTTATGCAGGTGGGAAGTTGCATGACTGATACTCTTCTATCTCTTTGAGTCACCCTTAGACAGTATTTAGGAAGGTCCATGTTCCCTTTGGGTGTGCATTCACTGTTGTCAGCCAAATAGTAAGCATTCTTGACATTCTGCACTTGCATGAGTGACTATACGATGTGTGAGATGTTCATCTCAAGTTTCTTGAGAAATATGTGGTCTAAAAGGGCAATGTGCTCTGTATCCATCAATACAAGCATCAACGTACCAAGCGTGCTTCACAAGTTAGCAGTGTTGGCTGTCAAGGTAATTCTGCTGACAGAGAAAGCCTCTCTTAGGCATGCAGTGGATGAGCTGCCACTGTAACTGATCTCTGTTCTACACGCAAAGTTGGAAAACAGGAGACTCAGAGTTGAGATGACTTATTTTTTTTTTAATTGACGGAGGAAAAGAAGGTATTTTAAAAGTTTCTGGCTTTAGTTTTTCTCCTTTGCTCAGGTAATTTTGAAGGAATTTCCTACTAACCAGGGCAGATGCTTTTTGCCTCCTAAACTGGAATGTTTCATATTTCACTAGAAATTAAAATTAGACCCTTCCAGTCTGCCTGAAGGCTATGGAATTAGCATTTGCATCATTCGCCACAGATGCATAGGCAAAATATTTATAGTATGATTAAATTCTCTGCTCCATCAGAGCCAAGATGTGAATTCACATAGACTTGTTTTACATCATTGGATAAGTGGGTAGCAATTAAATGGGTCATTCAACAACTGCAGTTCCTTTATAAGGTGGAGTATGCACTTGTGCTTCTTAGAGAGAAATTCTCAAAGTCACTTTGGAGGCTTTCACTAGTAAATGACCCTTCTATTTTATGGAAATGAAATTTTGCCCTGTGAAAAGTTATGAATATATTAGCCTTGTTCTTCCTGAGGCCAGCTTAATTCATGGTGATGGCAGAAAGCAAAAATTCAAAGGATGGTCATTTAGATCTGAAATTGAGAATATGAACACTCCAAATAGAGAAGAATTCTCTGGTATTCTGAAATGCAAAGCATTTGAGGCAAACTAAACCCTTAGTTTCTACATTTCAAGATGGAAACTTACATATCTGAGTTTCCTTACAGATTCAATCATCCGTTTTTCCTAAAATAAATATATAATGAAAATTAATAGTACCCAAATTCTTCTTTTTGTTGCTAAAATTAAATGATTCTGTCACTTTATAGAAGCACATCTACAAAGCAGAAAGGAGCTTCTCCAGTTACACTGATACTATGAAAAGATGTCATGAACTTGTAGAGATGCATTACAGTAAAGATGAATATAGCAAAGATGTGAAACTCATGTATTATGAATAGAAATGTCACTATCAGAAAATGATTATTCTTTTGTTGTTTTTCTTGTTGTGCTTTAATTTCCATAACATAAGTCCACCATCATTATAGAATGAAAATATTTCACAGTTTTGACTGTGTACTTTTTAGCCTAAAGGAAAACTCAGCTACTGACACAGTAAGAACAGGAATCATACTACTTCCTTGGCCTCAAGAGGCACTTAGACAAAGTAGGATATATAGACATAAAAGGTTCTAGGGAATGCTAGTTATTCATTTCTTCCTTGCCTTTGTAGCTGTGGAATTGATTTGCTCTTAACTTCTGATATGGAGAGGAAAAAAAGAGAAATGTACCAATTCAATTGGGTGTGCTTAAGTCATTTCTAGTTTTTTTAGCACACACATCAGAGTATTTGAGTGCATGCAGTCCCTAGAAAAGCACCCACACACTCTAAATGAGGCACTGTGCTTCATACACATGACTTCTGCTATCAACATCTTCTACAGACAGAATAGTAAGATTCTTTTATCGCTGAACCACAAATCTTCAGATTAACCTCTCTTAGGAACAGCCTTGAATTATTCTGAAGAGATGCACGGTGTTTTTTCATGGCCCTCTTTTTTTCCTAGGTGGTGGTAGTTACAATTCATTAACAGGGAGAGGGAGGAATTTAAGCATCTTTTCCTACCAGCATGCTATTGAAACACTCAGAATCAGTCTGAAATTTTAACCGTTCTTCATCTATACCAACACAAATAGGATTTGATCTATTCATAATACCAAAAACTATTGAAAACTACCAAAGACTATAAACCAAAAACTATAAATCTCCCTGAAAATTGGGAGCATTTGAGTATAGCTTGCAGTAATAATCTCTTATCTCTATCTCACCACCTTCCCTCTCCTCCCATACCATAAAATTAAGCAATTTATACCCAGTCTTTTTCTTCATTTCCTTAACAGTATTCATCTGAGAACTGAACTCTATTGTTTGTTTGTTAGTTTGTTTTGCTTTTTCTGGGAAGAAAAAAAAGAATATATCAAATATTTTTGCTTCTCTTCAAATCTGCATGTTCTTCGTAAAGGAAATGAGATTCTCTTTAGTTTTTAGGGGAGAAACATACATGGCCTGAATATGAGGCCAGGTCTCAAACACATTTAGACTTTAAATAAGCTTTAACAGATGTACAACTGTAAATCATAAAGCAATACAATCAAAATCGGGCTACTGTCTAATAGTATAAGCATATTACATCACTATAAAGGTACTTACACTATCCTGGTGTTCTTACAGGCAGTCTCCATACCTAAAAGATCTTATCTGTTAAACAACATTAAAAGTTTCTTGTCTGTTCAACTCTGTTCTGACTGTGGAATGTTCTTTTTGTTTTTTTTTTTTTCTGGTAAATGTACCAGTATCATGATTTCCATAGTTACCTAAGGAGATAAATGAGATTTTTGGATATATGAGCTTAACTTCAGATCTGGGAATGATAAAGGGAAGTCTTAATGTGAATGAGAGTAAAATTAACAAGAAAGGATGTTCTTTGGTTTTCCTAGAAAGGACATATTTAATGGAAAATGAAAGGTAAAATCTTTTTTAAAGGTGAAAAGAATATATTTCTTTTGATTCTGGAAAGAGTGATATCCATGGTAAGGCCATGTGCAAATTACATTCATACTTTATCAATTTTAATGAGATTAGAAATGCTATGAGAGGATATGTCAATGGAAAAATGCAGATGACCCAGATCACTGCTCTTCCTGGCAGCCCTAGCATGATTATGGAAATGGCAAATGAGTCATTGCCCTTTATGTCCTTGCAGAAATGCTTCAAGTGGTATCTGGAACTTGTTAAATCAGAGGAATAAGGATTAATTTTATTGCAGTTGGTCTATTAGAAAAATTGCTTTTAATTTGAGAAGGTGTGAAAAAGCTGCTCCAGGCAGTCAGAGATAAGGCACAAAGGAAAGAAAAAGAAACTGTAGAGGTAAAGAAACCCAAGCAGAAAACACACACTGATAAAACAAGATATATTCAATTACTAATAGATTACTAATTTCTTACATGAAGTTCTGTAGATCTAACTAAGCAAGAAGCAAAGTTAAAATAGTGGGACAATCAGAGAAGAAATATTTTTCTGTGTGTGTATGCTAGACAGGCAAAAAATAATTGGATCGTCTTTTGTTGTCCTTCTGTCTACGATCCATGATGTGCCAACAGCTTCCAGAGCTTTACTGGAATGAAAAATGGAAAAATGTATTTTCTTACATAATTATGGATTCTCTGAAAGGTTATCAATCAGAGGTAAATATGTCTTGTACGCTCTACAAAGTTCATCAATATACAGTTAAAGCTATATTAAATGCCAGTTCAACAACTGCAATATAAAATACAATTTTAAAAATTACTATTAAAGTCATATACACTTATAAAAATTCAATTAGAACATATTCATTATATGTTAAAATGAACCTCAAACTGAAAGGAGTTAACTCTTTTCACCTATGAAAGGGGCAGTGGAGGTACGGTATGGATGGTAAGTGTGGAAATGGAGATGAAAAGAAAAAAATGAGGAAATGCTAAGGGGTGGCGAGTGGACTGGACTGGCCACTGGCAAAGTTTGTAGGACTAATGAATGTGACTGATAGTACTTTGATCAAAAACAGAGTAGTCTAAACCAATTAGCTCATCTTTTCCCCATGCTTTTAAAAACAGGATCTTATTGGCTTGAAAAAGACCTAGAATTGGTATCTCACTTCAGCAGTTCAGATGATCATGACATTTTCTGCATCTTGCTGTACAATTCCATTAAATATGTTAACAGTAATATAATTTGGCCTCTTTCCATTCAAGAGAAATTATAGAAAAAAAATTACTTTTAGAATTCTTTCTCCTTATTTAAGTTTGCTACCAGAATATTCTTCCCAACTACAAAATCAAACCTTGTATTCAGCATGATCCAACTTTCCCTATCTTTTAGTATGTTATAATTAGGTTGTCGAAAGAAAGTGTCTAGCAAGCAAAGGTCAACAAGTTGAAACTTTCCTTAGCAGATATTAGAGAGTTTTCTCACCTAAGAGGAGGATGCAGAACAAACAGCTGTCTCTTCTACATTGTCAATATCAAATAGAAGAAGAAAAAAAGAAGAAAGAAGGAAGAGGATGAGGAGGAGGGGAAAAAAAGTAGGCTAATAAGTTCAAAGATACATAACACAAAGTTTTACTCTGAGATATTATGTGGGTTTTATTCACTAAAATTACTCTTTTCTCTGACAGTTATAAAGCCAGTCCAGCAGCAGTAACAATAGAAAACAGAAGCAACACGATCAAGAGCCACTCTTCCATTGATGAATTTTATATCTAATATGCTGAAGAAAGAAAATTAAATTGCACAGTCTGGTGCTGATCTGAAGTACTATTCAATTTTTTAGATCTTTGTAATTAATTACCCTCAGGTTGTGTTCAAATGATGTACCACATATAATTCTAAATAGCTTTCAAACACTTGTTTTGGTGCAACTCTTTTTGACTCTTCTCATCTTGAATGTCTTTCAGTCCTTGAACATCAATTCAGATATACTAAAACATAATGTTTTAAGGCACTTAAAGGCATTGGATTTTAAGTATCCCCAGGAAAATAATGTAGCAGGATTTTGAAGTCCTAAGTGGATGTCTTACCCTCCATCTCCTTCTGCAGCCTCAGCTGTTTTGAAGAAAAAGTGATGCTCAGAACCACTCTATTCAATACTACAGCCCTGCCTTTGTTAAAAATGCAGTAAAAGTGGCTATTTCATTTCAAGTGAAATATTTCACACAGTCTCTACTGAATTGTTTTGTGACAGAAATAGAAATACATTTCAGGCTAGATAGGAACAATATTTTTCATTTGCATGGAAATTCATTTACTTGGAAAGACTGGAGAAAAAATCAATATTTTCCTTATACTAAAGAGTCCTTAAGCTTTTGCTGGCAATAGAGATAGAAAAGTATAACAAATTCAAGAAACTAAAAATCTGACCTATACAGTCATTAGACTAAGAAGTCTAACTATATGACAAAAATGTATAAAAATATATTTCTAACATCTGTCATTTATTATGTTATTATGGAAATTTGATGATTGATATTAAAAATGAAAGTTTTTAGTGTGACTCTGAAGTGCGGTGCATCAGTTTGTAGACCTAATGTGTACACTGGAAAAGTAAACATTTTGTTATTCTGAGGATTAAAGAAATTAATTGTTAGATCCTTATTTAAAAGAATACACTGTTCCAGTGTAGTGTGTATTACACCTGTAGTTGTAAAAAAAAAAAAAAAAAAAAAAAAAATTATGCCCCATAAGGCCTTCTTAGAAGAGCAAAGATTGCTAAATGATGAAAATATATAAAAACTGTTTGTTCATTCAAATTCCAAGTCTATCCACTTTAACTATGCATAATCTTCTTTACTCGTATCAGAAATATTCTTTCTCCTCTCTCCCATTAAAATTGTGTGGGAATAGCTGTTCTCCACAAAAATGTGCTTCTGCAGGGGAAATTTTATTCATGAACAAATGTTGCAGCTTTTTCATTATTGACCACATTTGTTTCAGTTATTATACTGTAGCTTCAAAAGAGCCAAAATTTCCACTTTTATACAATGGAGAGTCTTTAACTGATCAAATCTACAACATAATTAAAAACAAAACAAAGTGTTTCCAAGTGTTAACAGTTCTAAAATTCAAACAATTGTTAGCTTGTCTTTTTTATAGATTAAAACAATATTGGAAAAAAAAATCTAAATTAACCAGGAGGCCAAAATTTCTGTGATTAAAGAACTTAATCTAGAATAAGAATTTAATCAGAATAAAGGATTTCACTGAATCTGCAAAACTAATGCAAGTAACATAGTAATTTTAAAATATATTTTCAAAGCCATATGCTGGGATTTTAGTAGATGGTAGATTAGAGGTGCCTACAGGGGCTGCAGTAAAACTTTTACCTAACAAATTTTCAGCATAAGCATGCAGTATTTAACTCCATAACTATGGTTTAAGAGAGCGTCTCTTTGTCATCTTTGAGAATCCTTTGTCATCAGACTTTTTTTGCAAACTGCAGCTATATGTTCCCTGCAGAATCCTGGTGGTAGTCTTCACTGAAGCTAAAGAAAGATTAACACACAGTTACATGAGAGGTTCACCTGTCTATATCACAATTAATTGGACGTATAATGTCTCCAATGTTTTATATTCAATTTAAGCTGCTGATTATAAATACTTGATAACCAAGCCAGGTCTTTTATATCAATTACCACTAAATTCAGAAACGAGTTGCACTTAAAAACCTGCAAATGCATCACATGAAGAGAAAAAAATAATATAGAAAAGTTACAAAAGTCTTGTACATGGTCCTTCTCAGGGCACCTGGGAGATCCCCATCCACATATTGAAAATATATCTTCAAGTTTGTCCGTAAGACAACTTAGAGCCTCTACAGGCTTACTGTTTTAAGAAATGTATCTAAAATCTATAGTCATCCTACATTTAAATGCTAAAGGAAGGCTTTATTTCTTTTCTTCTGCAGTAATAACTTGGTAAAATAATATCTTTTGATTTCATTCACTTTGACAAACTAATAACATTAGATCCATTTTACATTCTTCTCTAAACAGTCATCGTTGGCAGTTGCTGAAAACACAATACTGAGACAGATGGAGTTGTGATCTCCAGTACAAAAATCTTCACACTCTTAGATGCCTCATTTATTGTTACAGATGATTGTGGACATGCTAAATTAAAATTCATATTTTTTCAAGCTATATCATTCATCTCTTGTTTCTCACAAAGATGAGGAAGGCATTTTTGCTAATTAATAGAAATTCATAGCAGTGAAATCCTTTAAATGAATATTTCTTATTCCAGTATTTACTGGACATTAGGAGAGGAAGAAAGATTATTTCATTTACTGAATCTGATACCTTAATTTATTCACTTGTTCTTGAAAAAATGAAAATAGAAATATTCTAATTAATGCAATGCACTCTACATATTTTAGTGTGCAGATTCATATTGACTAAAAACACATACAAAGCTGTTCTTTATTGATGAGGTGAAAAATGTGCATCCTGAAAATACAGATGTCGTTGTTACCCACCTATATTAAATGTTTTAAAATGAATATAAATCTTTATTATTTTTTTTTTTTTAGCTGTTTTAAGTCAGCTGGTCTATATGGAATCGGGATTGAAAAAAAAAAAAAAATAAAGAAATGAAAATAAAAAAATCACCACCACCAAAACTCCCACAATTTTACCAACAGAGATTATTGTGCTTTAAATATCATTTTACAGATAAATCAGACATTTGACAACTTTTTATTAAGAGGGAATCCTGAAGTCACTCATCTCAAAGTTTTTAAAATCACTGTGATTTGGACACATAAATACCTCTAGAGAGCTAGGCCTGATTTTTTCAATACTGCCAGATTCATGGGCTACTTTCTATAAGGGCTCCGAAAATGAAAAGAGGCACCAGTGTGACTTTTCCAAACTGCCTAGACACTTGAAAAGCTACTGAAATCAGTTCCACTTAATAAAACATGGAAAGACCAAACGCATTCCATAAGCATTTGCATCCTTCTTTCTCATGGATTTCTGCCATATACTTCTTAAGGAGTTCTCTCTAAGAGGGACTAAGCCAGAGATATTCTCTGCATGCCTCTATAGTTCTGGCTCTGCATTCAGAAGGCTTTAGGTGTGCTTCCTGGTGGAAAGCTATAACCTGAGTGCAGTAGCTCTTAATTAGTAAGTTTTGACATCTAAAGAAGGAAGCAGATATAACCAAAAGCACCTAAGGTTCTGAATCTAAATGCTTTCTCTCGTATGTGTGTTGGGAAATATTTGTCACTGTCTCATAGTTCCCTGCCATACATGAGTCTCAAAATAAAGTTTCCTTTTGGAATGGGAAAGAGAAAGATACCCATTGCAGATATCTAGTACAAAATTTTTCTCTGCATAAAGACTGCTAATCATAGTAGGAGATTGTACTTCATTTTTTGATAAGGCATTTTAATTGGACTCATCTCTCTTTCAGTCAAAATGATCAATAAATATAATACTTGTCATTTATAGGACCACCAGATTTGTTACAAGGAAAAAATATAAGATATTTTGTATAAAACACAGTAGGAGTATTTTAAATGAGTCTTTCAAACTCTACATATCTATGTATAGTAGAAAAGTTTATTCAGGAAAGCAAGTCAGAAGTTATACAATCCTCACTAGAGCGCTGGTGCATATATGCTCACATAGCAAACTGCATGTTAGCTGTGCCAACCCTCTGGCAATCAATAGCCATCTGAGAAAGATTTCTTAAGAATTGCTTTAGCTTAACTATTTCAGTGTGTGAACTGAGGACAAGCCCTTCAGTCTCCCTAAGCATCTTGCATATGAAAGCACCCAAGTATTGATATGTTGCAGTAAGTCTTCAAAAAAATCCAATGCTACTTTTATTTTTATTATTTTTAATAGTGTATAGCATTGGTATGAGTTTGTCTTACTAATGGTAAGTCACTGCGATAAACAATGATTTATTTTACTTGGGACTCACTTGGATGTTAGTGGTTCTCCTGCCCACTACTGGCTCTGAAGAGGACTTCAGGGACTTTAGACAAATGTTCTCATGACATTTACAAGCCTCATTTAGCGAGGATATCATTTTTTAAAGTAAATTTTTTACCCTTTTCTTGTTGTAGGTATTAAAGTTTCACAAATATGCCTGCTTTTGAAGTAAAATGAACAGCATATATGAGATCCAAAACCAACATGATCTGTTAAGTTTGTTTTGTGACTTCAAACAAGTGTTTATGTCATCTCTGCCTGGAGCTAATGGTGCTTTGGTTACATCTGAGAGATATTTATGAGAGAAGATAATAAAGACTGAGAAACTCACCGTGATTATGCTCTGAGAGGTAACCTAAAACCCAAGATAATACTAGTAGATGAAAGCTGTTGATCTAGGTTCATGCATGTTATAAATATCAAGTCTCAAATAGGCTTGACTGGTGAACTAAAGCAGATCAAGTAAGCAGATCAGGGAAAATGTTGGTAACACTTATCTTTTAGATATCATATCATTTAACAGCTATATGTGAAGTGTTGGAGCCCACAGTGAGCTTGACTAATTAGCATTTTTTGGTGTTTTTTTTTGTTTTTTCAGGTTATTATCATAATATTACAAGTCTCTCTCAAGCAAAATAAGAGGGATGCTATGAGATATCCGTGTTATTATTCAGAGGTAGCCAGAGATATGCAGTTGCAGATGATAAAAATGTGTAATTATCTATTAAAAATACCTGTCAGCCCTTCTATCAACAAGACAATAATTAATATCATTGTTCTGTAAAGTGTGTTAGGAGTTCTTCCTCCACTAAATATTCTGAGTGCTGCTGCTGTTTTTACTAAAGCTGTTACACTGAAGGAGTAAAGTCATCACTCTGCTTATTAATTGAGTAATGTTAAAGATAAACTTGAAATAATTTTTATTTTGGTAATACACTTCATGCTCTTTTTTCCTCTATTTCACTACACTAAACCAGTGATCCTTCAATGAATTATCTTTTCCATAAATGTTTAAATGCCTCTCTTTTTCAAAAGAGAGCACATTTCCTCATATAAATGCACATAACATTAGATGAATAAAAAGTAGATGGTTTACAATTCTAAATAATGCCTTCCATTTCTGAACTGTGTGTAAGACCTGTTAAGCACAGAACAGAATTTATTTGAAGTAACTAGACTTTGCTTTGAGAGATTTTAAAATTAAATTCAATCTGTAAAAGACACTGGCAAATTTTTTTGACATCCATTATGACTTTAAATGTGAATGGTTATTTGGGACATTTTTTACCACCCACAAATTTTCGTATTCCACTGGTCACTTTGTCACTTTTGATTTTTTTTTGCTCGTTAGTTAAATCAAGATTCTTCATAATAGCTTCTTAAAAATGGCATTATAGGGATATCTTATATTTTACTGATAATGTGTCTTTCACAGCTCCCAGTACAAGAAGAGACATACTATGACTTTTGTCATATTATGAAAAGCACAGTGAATAAAGACTCGAGAAAACTATCACTTGAGGTTGCTAAAACGGAACACACGGCACATAGGATGGTTCAGGGCCTTTAAGCTATCTTTCAAGCTACTTAGACTGGCTGAGATGATACAATATTTTTCCTCGATGGATTCTCTTAAAAACTGAAAGCAGCCTGTGAGGTTATTTGTGACATTGCTGAATGATTATAATGAAAAAAAAAAAAAAAGGAGATATGTTCAGCTTTCAATATTGTTTGAGACTAGAGATAGTGATAGCAAAGGATAGTGATAGAGATAGCAAAAGAAGAAGTAGAGACTGCTGTGAAGGGAAACACCTAAATGGCTCGAGGCATTTAATACCCTTCACAGCACATTTATCAATATCAGCCTTAAATTACTTGTTCCTCAGGCCATCAGCAAGATGTAGCAATACTGTTTTCTCCCTTCTTCCTATGCCCTTGGTGCCGAACATTAATTTGAACCAAAGTCCTAAATAACTAATCAAACTAGCTGTCTTCATCTTCTTCATTTTCTTCTTCATCCTGTTCTTCTTTTTATAATAAGAATAGTACCAATAATCAATAGTACTAATAAAAACTTAAGTCTTCTTTTAGAACAGTCGATTCAAAAACACTTTTAATGTTAAATTTATTTTTTAGTTGTAGAGAAAATAACAAATACTCTTATAGATGTGCTGTAATGTTTTCAGTAACAGCTTTTACTTAATGCTCTGCTTTTGATTTATTCTTTTGCAAGTAAAGAAATACCATGCAGTCCATTCCATGAGGGCATAGGACCCATTACTGTAGCATCCAAACCACACGCAGTATTAAACGTTTGTAACTTTTACCGAAGATGACTGAAGGCCAACACAAAAGAAGCCAAACGTGCAATTTAGCTGTGGTTTTTGCAAAGTTTTTCCCCTTGAGGCATGCCTACAAGAGGAATCTGCTGCTCCTGTTTTAATCTATTTCATCTGTGTTTGGGAAGTTCTGTGAACCGTAGTTCTGAATTGCAACCTCATTTGAAGCTAAAATTTTCTGGGCATCGATACTTTAATTTTAAACCAATCATAGGTTAAAATATAGGTTAGAATATCAAATAGGGTAGAGGTAATTAAAACAATTCTGCCCAGTCTTGATTCCCTGGGCAAAGCTTACATGTTGCCGAAAAACATGCTCTGCACAGATTGATGAGATTAGAGACATTTCTTTATTTGCTTACTTAGACAGCAAGGATCACACCTTTTTAGGCTTCATTAATTTCCAATGCATGTGCGATTACATATTGTGAAATGGAGAAAAATATCTGATTACATCTTAATAAACTGCTTATTAATTTGATCTGAGAGTTCTGGCCACATTTGAAGTTTTGAAGTTTCTGCTGATACATTTCTCTGTTTTGCTTAGAGGCTTATGATCATTTTTAAAATAGTACATTTGCCCCAATCAATTAAAAAATTTAGTCAAGCATAAGCTCTTAATTTAATTTTTCATTAACATTAAAATTTAAATAAAAAAGGAAGTTTCAATCACTAAAGGATAAAAGAAAAAAAAAGTGATTAGACCGTGCAGTAAAAAGTTAGTAAAATGTGAAATGTTTGCAATAAGCTGATTTGATTATAATAGTATATTTGAATACAAATAAAAGAGGGAAAAATAACAAGAAGATCTATGTCACTTCTGCAGAAAAAAGAAAGAGGTCTGTCATGGGAACAAATCATACACCAAAGCTGACACAAACTATAAAAATAAAAAAAAAATAAAACAAAGTTTATAGCCTCAGGGCATTAATATGCATAAGACCACTGAACTTGATAGATCGTAATGTGGAAAAATACCAAGGTTTTAATTAAAGCTTTGGTGATTGAAGATCCTAGATACAGTTTTATTATGCAAGGATATTGATTTTGCCCCTTTTTGATCTCTGAGTTTATTGTTTGATTTTAATATGCGTTTGGTTTAAGTATTTTGCCAGAATGACTGGCTTCACCTTTATTTTTATATTCATAAAAGCCTTTGCTTTGCATCAAAATGTGACACACATGTAGCTCATTCTTAAAGGGTTTGTAATATTTATGTAATGGTTTTTCAGTTTATAAATTGGTTTATTTCTGCACTCATTTACAGTAAAGAAGAGGAAATAATCAGATGGCACAGAATTACAAAAGCAGTAATTTGATCATTTTTGGACTACAGCAGTAATAAAAATTTAGCAATGACAAAAATATGCAGTTCTATAATTTAGAATAGAGCATTTTATGCTCTATTATCTACTGCTTATTACTGATCTATAACTGCAATATGTGCCATCTATCCTGCTTTTTACAATGCAATAACATCTGGAAGCATCAGTGGAGATTGGTGCTCTATAGTAAATTTGGCAATTGTTGAACCAATTCAAAGAATAGAAATTCTTTAAAACCTACTAAATATTTAGGCTTTATCTCTAGCTCTGGAAATTCTAGATATGCAAGAGCAGAGTCTAATTCTGCTTTCTGGTTATCCCAGATATGTGCACACTCCAACAGAAATTGGCAGAGCTTTTTGGTAGGGGAAAAGTACTTCAAAGCTATATTTTCAGCTCCAAAATGGAATAGTTCTCCCAGCCTGCAATGATGCTTGCTTGGTTTATGGGAGGAGGGATCCTTCACAGATGTAAGATGACGCATCTCTTCACAACACACCTCCTTAAAGAAATGTTGGCTCATGGACACATGTTTAGGAATGGGTCAGATTTCATGCTGACAGAATTTCACACCAAAGCACCCCCCTGAAGTGGGAACTGAAACCCTGCCCAACTGATCTTCTCTGTAGCTGAAGGAATGGGCAGGTTATGCTTTCTGCCTACTCATTTGTATTTAAGGTGTGCTATGTAGAGGGTCAGAAACATTGTTATGAGGACAGAGGGTGATCAGCCATAGCAATAACTTGTAATGTAGTGGTAACAGAGATGAGTGTCATTGTAGAAATGAGCACATAACTGGGAATTTATCTTCCAGCCTACTGAGTAAGCTTTTTACATGAGGTATTTGGGAGAATGGGCATGTCCCCATTCTGATAAATCGCAATTTCTTTCCTCCTGTATTTACCAAAACATTTTGGAGAAAATATTTTTTTCATCTGAACTGCATAATTTATTTCTAAACAATAGTCCTATGTTTGGTATTCCTTTACCAAAACAATCACTTCTCTGCACCCCTATTCCTTTGGTTTCTTCCAGAAGTCCAAACAACGTCATTAACTAATATATTGAATAACCCAGGTCTTGGGAATAAAGCCATATTCTAAATTAAACTGATGAAATTCTAAAGAAGACACATTAAATCTACTAAGAGGTTTCTATTGACTGCTCTGTTAAAAATGATTTGGTCTTTAGAGGCATATAGTGCTAAATAGTTCATAGCTGGGTTTGGGAAGAAAGTTATCAATTACATGACCTGTGACCAATGTATTTTGTCTGCTCAAAGTGCTCAATGTTGCTTTAACTTCTAATTGTTAGAAGCTGTTCACAAAGTCAGATTGAAACAGTGGCCATTAGGTTTTGAATAGCTTAGAGAAATTCTGAACTCAAGATTTAATGTCTCCAGGAATCTTACTTAGTCCAGAATACAAGAATTAATGGAATGTGAATGATCAAATTTGAAAAATGGCAAATGACATCACTTTAGTTGTTCCTACCTAAGTCCACTCCATCATATTTAGATAAATTCTGTATGCAGATCTGAAGACATACCTGACATCCAAGTGATGCCATTTATCCTGTCCAGATAGTTTCCAGAAATCGAATTTTATAGTGTGAATGTGATGTACCAAAGATTTTCTGTTGGTTTGGTTTGGTTTTCCTTGATGAATATGGAGTCATTCTGGACTGAAATCATCTTAAATGGTCCTGAGCTGAAACAAGGATCAACCTAGTCTTGGTATGTCTTGGACTGCTTCTCCCAAAATACGTCTTCTTAAACTCATCTGTGTTGAAGTTCTCGCAACACCTTTCTTCTTAGTTGTTCTGGAATTTGTTGCCATCAGTTTTACAGTGGCATCTTTTGAATAACTGACATAGAATTTTAGGTTGTTGTTGTTGTCATCGCTGTTCAACTTTAGAGGGACAAAACATGTCACAGTTAATTACAGAAAATTCATATAATTTGGACTTCAGTTTAGACGAAAAACTAACTCTTGAAATACTTATTAAATTAATTTGCTAAATAAGAGATTCAGAAATAGGGATCACTGAAATCTAAGAGACTACTGCAAGGTAAAGATCATCTCATAAAAGTGGAAAATGGCTAGAGGGTACTTTATTTACTTTAATAGCTATACTCTTAAAATAAGAAATATAACTTTACTATTGCCTTTGCAAAGGTCTGTCAAGATAAAGTCTGTCAAAATTTAGTCATAGATGAAATATTTCAGTGCAATAAATTCAAATGACAGAGTCCAAGTACTGGCTAGTAAAAACTGTCACACATTCACACACCAGTGAATGATTGCTTATGTATTTATGAAATTGTCTATCATTCATTTCCTAACTAGAAATTATTGGTGAGGGCAAATGGAAATGGCATTATATTAGCAATTTGCTATTCCTTCCAGGAAAGAAGATGATTATATTGTTAATATTGAAATAAATTTATATTCCTTTTGAAATACCTAATTATTAAGCTAGTCAGTATGAAAAATCAAGTCCTGTAGGTCCAAACAGGAATATATTTTATTTTCCCATTGTTCAAGTACATGAAAATATATTTAATTTAAAATTGTAAAGGTTAAAACTTTAAAAAAATCTAAAGGGAGAAAAAGTTGAGTATTTTATGACCTATAGCTGTCATAAAAATTGAAAAGTAATATAAAATGAAAAATATGAATTATGAAGTAATGTGAGAATAAATCATAAGAATGAAAAAGTTGAAGCCCTTAATATTAATAATATCCGAGGGTGTGTGTTGGAGAAATAAAATGGTTCACATCACTAAAAATAATGTGTTGCTTCTGGGGAGAACACTGGCCAAGTTGTCATGTTGCTCATTTATTTGAGGATTCCCAAACTACTGTCTATTTTTCCTTCACAGATTCCATAGGGAACAAAGGTGATACAGTCATTAGGAAATACAACGGAGCCCACCTTAAATCATCTTTGTGATGTTTTATTCTGCAGTATGTTTATGTAGTATAACTGCTAGAGAATTCAAAATGACATAGTTTGTAACTTGGATGCCACAATGTGATAATAAATTGGACATAAGAGGTGCAGGGATGTTAGCTTGGCTTATACCCACCTTTAAGAAGAGGATGCTAATTTACTTCACAAAATGCAGGGCAGCGCAGTTACACGCTGACCATTACAGATGCTAAGGTAAGTCATGGCCATTTTAATTCACTATTTAATGCACTAAGTATAGTTGTCTTAATGCATAGAATCATGTAAATCAAGACTACTTAAGTGAAGAGAGTTACATAAATGAAGTCCTAATAGACAAGTTCAGAGATAAATTTTTCATCATTTTATTTAAGCCCTTCGTGGCTAGGTATCTTGGGAACTAAAGAGATTTTATTGCTTTGGCTAATCTTCTTCTGAGGCCATTTCAAGAGTAGTTACTTAATTTTCTTTTTTCTCTCTAGATTTTAATACTCACAGTTATGTCACAGGACTATATCATATGAAAAGTTTTGCCAGGTGACCTCACACTGCAAGCAGGGGTAGTTTTACTGCTGAGGCTAGAAGTTATTCATTCTTCTCTTCCATGGATATCAAACACTGCCTCCTGCATTTTCTATCATCTCTTTAGAAGAAAACTCCATTCTCACCACTGTCAGGTGAAGTTTTGTATGTTTACAGCTGTTTTGAATAAAATACTTCTGAAGGTACTGTTATTGTGAAAGTAATTTTATCCAAAATAAAAGTTTTTGGGTTTTGTAGTTAAAAAAATTATTGTAAAAAAAATCCTACCCTCTTGGAAAGCACCTCTATAAAAGAACAATATGCAGGAATATTATTTATTTTAGAATTGTCATTATCCAATTATGTATCATATTATACTCTTTTGATTGCACATTGAAAAGTTACTTAATTTTTCCTGGTTTCTAAACATTACATCCCTAGTCTTCAGGATGCAAAGCAGCAATTTTTCAGTTTATAGGCTACTACACTGTGTTAAACACTATTGTTAAATTTAAGAATGGAACTGCACTGAAAAAAAACAGTGCAGAAATTACAGAAATTATTCTACTTTATTTCATTCCAACCTGTAAAAGAGAAAAAAGAAAAGATGATGTTTCATTCTGGTGCCAAGTTATTCAGGATTGCAAAAGTTTAATATCAGTTATCACATTAATATAAATTATTAGCTTAAAAATACATAAATTTAGTTACAATTATTTTCTAATACTGTATTATTAGAGGCTATAACCACAGATTATCTTCATTTTCAATAAATGTAAGGAACATGGTGAAAAAAAATGGCCATAGCTACACACACAAATCTTAAATAAAATATTACAAGTTAACAAAGACACAAGAGTCATTGCAACAGTTCTGTGAAGATGTCAGCTCAATGTTCTGCAGCAGTCAAAATGTTAACTCTACTATAATTAGACATTTTAGAAAGGACACAGAGAACGTAACATAAAATACCGTTAGGAAGATCCATAAATCTGTGATACTATTTTGGATGTTGTATGCTGTTCTCATCGCAGTATCTCAGGAAGGTTATAGTAGAACTATAAAGGAAACAGAAAAGGCTTGCCAGAATTATTACAGGTATGAAACCATGTTTGTGCTCAGGAAGATTAAATGCATTAGGATGCTTCAGCTTGGAAGAGAAATGACCAAGAGAAGAAATAGTAGAGATCTGTGACAATTTCTAAAAAAAAAAAAAACAGTAAGGTGTACTTATTTCTTATAAACAGAAATGAAACAACAGCAAATTAAATTATTAGTCAGCAGAGAAAACCATAATGTACACACACTAAATATAATTCATTCCTGAAAGGCACTGTCACCGCATATTCCTGATGACAAAAGGGATCGTAATTTCAAAAGAAGTTGATGAAGGAATGATTCGTTACAGTCATTTACAATGGTTTCTCATAATCTTTACATAAAGAAATAACTAAGTTATAGGTTACAAAAATATGATAGATATATCTGGTTCAGCTCATCATTACTTCCTAATATCGATAGTCCAAGACATCAGGATAGGTTAAATGGCTTTGGTTTTGAACACAGTTCGTATCTTTATGATTTGAGCTACTTGCAGCCTTCTGGTAAATTGTTTAAAATGAAAAGTCATTTTTCAGTCAAAAAAACTGCCACCAGAATGTGTTAATACTGCCAAACTTGGTGGTCATATAGCTGAAGACATGCTCACTTTGCATGTCAAAAAGATTATTTTATTTTATTTTATTTTATTTTATTTTATTTTATTTTATTTTATTTTATTTTATTTTATTTTATTTTA
>JAUBNY010000623.1:4046330-4067385 GCA_032275445.1 Crypturellus soui | reverse complement strand
TGGAAATCATGCCATGAATTTGTTACAGACACAGGCACACCAAGTTCTACTAAGTCCTACTATTATTACCTGACCAACTTCCCATGTGCTGTTAAGGTATAGTAAAAGGCTCTGTGTCTGCAGATATTTGAAGTCCTCATTGACTGTATTATAGCAAGGCCTAAATATTATAAAGTGTATAAAGAATTTGAGCTTTCTTCACTTCTTTTGAAATCGTGGTCATAAAGTCAGTTATCACTACGCTCATTTCTAAGCTGGACAATCTTTTCTCGCTGGACAAACTCATAAGCTGCTCTCCTGGATCATGTATGGAGAAGTTTTCCACTAAGAGCATTCCCTTCCTGAAGTGCAGTGCCAGTTCTCTCACCTTGATATATTTTTGAAAGAAAATGAAAGACAGAAAGACAAAAAGAAATCCCTCAAAGTGAGCAGCTAACAGTCTTAATGGTTGTGAAGTCTGCCAGATACAGTAGCTAGTTGAACTAGCAAGCAGGCACAGACAACAGGCAGGAAAAGAGCGTGAGGTCAGGACTCCAAACATGAACCCGAGCAGCTTTCAAATCAAATTCACCACAGGGAAGGGAGGGAGTTTTCACAAGTTTGTGCAGTGTGTGTGGCGGGGGGGGTCATAACAGATCACCCTGTCATGGGAAATAAAAAGTCTTTCGCAAAAAAGCTACACTCAGAATGTCTTGTGCATTGCCTTTCACTAACCAACAGGTCTACCCTAACGAGAGTGTGCAAGAGCTTCCATAAAGAGAATGTGACTTACCAAGCAAGCAGGCACTTCCAGAGAAGCTCTGATCCTCACATAAGCCCAAGTAGGGCGATACCACCTGTTTGACCAGTCCTTCCAGCTGCAGGTAGCCCTCACTGGGGCCAGTAGGCTCATGGACACTCTGAAATTCCAATGTGAAAAAATAACATTATGCTTTTAGAGTTTTGAATACAGTATTTATAGAGTGTACAACATAAATACATACAGGAATATATATATGTATACACATACATAAATATATATGTGTCTGTATATATGACTTCTAGGACCTTCTAGGAATCAGAAGGGCTGGGATCCCCATCCAGGTGAGGGAATGTCTTTGCACTGAGCAGTGAAGTTCTCTGCTTGTACCTGAGTAGAAAGGCTGGCTCTGTGACAGGGAACAGGACAGCACTTAGGGAAGCAGAGCTAATTAGCCCCAAAGAAGTCTGGGGCACTATTGAGGCTGACCATCTTGTTCAAGTCCTAACCCTGCTCCTATGTATACTGAGCAGCCGTCTGTCTTCTTCTGGCCAAGGGATAGGAAGCTGTCAGGCATGCTCACACCGAGAGTGTACGCGGTGTAACTACAGTGGGGCAGCATAATTATACTAGGGCAATTCTGCCAGGAAATATCTCTGTGTGAACAGGCCTTAACACAGCTTGGGCAAAGGATATCTCACACCCTAGATAAGACTGCAGGAAAACCACTCACTGAAGTTCATCTGACAGGTGTCAAGGTGGTAGATAACTCTAATCAATTTAACAGTAATTTCAGAGAGCCTTTACAGTTGTACTTCCTGAAAGCCTCAATCAAGTTTTCTTTACCACTATGGGATCTGTCACTTAGAAACCCTCTTTTCCCTCAAATCTTTTATTAAAATATTACAGGGAAATTCAACTTTTATTTTAATAGCTCCTGTCATTGTAGTCTGTGGTCACTGGGAACATTAAAACATTGATAACTCACATAAAATACCAGCTTAGCCACTTTTCCCTGCCACTTGGTTTACATTATAGCAAAGGGGAAACAAAAGCCAGAGACAGCTGGAATCTGGTATTTTGTGTCTCTCGGATCGGACCATATTAAAAAAATGAAACATCTGGTATACTTGGCTATCAATGTCATGACTGGTAGATGCCATACAAGCAGTGTCCTCCTGAGATCTGGATGCAAAAGACAGTCCTCACAGAAGCTTTATGTCTCTTGGGAAAGGCCTTTGTAAGACCTAAAGCATTTTGCCTGCTGCCAAAAGATATTCCTCTTACAAGCTAGGCTAAGTGTCCCATATACCTGAGGAAGACTAATATTTGGTGGTCAGCAGTTACAGCTTGTTCAAATACCATAATGAGGTAGACTAGTCCTGTCATCATATGACAATTCTGGAGACCTAGTACCTAAAGAGGCACGTAGAGAAGCTGTGAGTGGTAAATTTATGTGACAAAAGAGCCGTGTGACTGTTCACAGCTGTAGAGCTGACATATGAAGAAAAATACAAACACCAAAGAGTAGAATCTGGTCCTCCCATGGAGAAGGACTATCCTTACCTCTGGCCAAGAAAGCTCAGAACATTTAACATTCCACAAAATGCACATAAAACTTTCCCTTCCTCACACCCTTTATCGTCCCTACTCTCCTTTCCAGAATTCATGTCATTTAGATGAGTGCAAGAATGTCAAGTGGAATCAAGCAAAGAAAAAAAAAAGTCCCCACCTGCAGAATTAATAGCATTTGGACAATGGAAGCTGGGAGCTTTGTCTGGACCAGAGGTAGGATCTCTTCCAACTTCACTTTTAGCAAGACCAAGTCCCTGAAGCCAAGAAGAGCAATCTGACGGATTGTCAATTCCTGACCCTAAAAACAGAGAAGGAAAGAAAGTAACAGTTGGTAAAGGGGCATGTGAGCAGAACACCGGCAACACCAACATGTGTAACCATAGAAAAAATGACCCTGTCTTGCCAGTTGCTGCTGTGGTAAAGCACCCACCAGTTGCTCATCTTGAGGATTCCTGGTACTCTTTATCAGTTAATCACTGTCCCACACAAACTGTCATATGAGTAATACCTCACCTGAGGTGCCACTAGGTTTGGAGTGAAACCAAAAATGAGTCTATATTTCACCAAAAGACTACATGGTCACACAAATCATCTGCCAAACAAGTTAGTCACAAACATCTGAAATCTAGAATGGAGGCAGCCAGTGCTTTTGCCTCTCTGAGCTGCTACACAGCAACAGAGTTGGTAAGGAAGAAGCTGATACGGAATACTCCTTATGTAAATCTACTTCTGGTCAGTGTTAGATCCTCTTTTTATTCAACATTTGCACTTTAAAACTAGTTGATATGACAAAAATCCACAACTCAACCCATTACACTTAGCACTCAGTCTGGAACAAAGCTAGTTGCTTCTAGCAACACCATATTAAAAAAAAAAAACTGGACAGAGGATGAAAGCAACTGCTTTGATTTCACCACAAGGAATTTTGTGTCCTCTGGATTTTCTTTTTTAACATCAATACACAAGCAATCAGGTTCAACAGATGAAAACGCTGCAGGGTTTGTCAGTAAATTCAAACAAAGCTGAACTCCAGTCAGCACTCTGGTGTTACTGTTACCTTCTGCTAGGCTTAGGCATCCATGACTTTCTCTTGCCCCATAGCAGCTTAAGTTAAATGTAGAAATCTTCTTCCCAGCCCTGTTTCCTGGCCCATCCAGCCCAGCCCAGCACTTTCCATCTTGAAGAGTTTCCCTTGTTCACTCCAGTATGTTAATCTCTGCCCTATGCTCCATTTTGGAATCACTTTATAGTCTCCATAACACATTCATTGAGGCAAATATTTGGCTGGAAGGAATTAACACTGGTTAATCATTAATTCAAAATGGCTTTAATGCCATAATTAACAGCATCATCAAATGCAAATAAGATCTAAAGCCAATAGTCAAGGCCAACTTGACCATAATAAAAACACTTCACTATTTAAAATCATCAGTGTGTATTTGGAAAAATCAAAATGTAGAAAAGATCAGTACAAATCTCTGAACTCATCAACTGCTTGTTTTTTATTTCTATCACACAGTTTAGTCCAACTAACTTCATATCCTACTTCAAAATGCAAATGTCTCACTGTGCCATACAAAACCAACAGGATTTGCTATTATTTCTTCACACCAAGTGGTTACATCAGCAGCTGCAACTATACAAAAATCAGTGACCTGTTTACACACTTTCCTTCTGTACAGCAATTTAAGCAACTCGGCTGCTTAAAGGTCATATTTCTGCAACAGCTATAAGCCTCAAGTTTAAATTTAGCTGAGATAGGAAGTTACTTCTGCTTACTCCCAGCGCTAACATGTTCACACGTTTGGCTGGCTTACTTTCATTCTGAATGGACAGTAACTGGGATCACAGAAGAACTCAGCTTAATGCTTACACTGACATTTGCAGCAAAGGAGTCCCAGAAGATGGGACCAACAAAGGAACTTCTAATCGACTAGCATAGTCCATGAAGAACTGGGACTTGGTGAAGGAGAATTGCTAGGTGATCTTGCTTTATAGTTGGTAAAGCACCATATGAAAAGGTATAGACAGTTCCTTATTTGCAGGATGAGGCCAAACTTTTTATTGGGGCACTGGCCAGGAATTAGAGAAATCCTGATTCATTTTCTCCCTGCACTAATGATTAACCCTGTTATAACCTTAGGCAGCATACTTCAAACCAGGTTCTTAGGGGTTTTAAATTCCATAGATTTGTTAGAACTGAGATGCTTGTAGAGCTGTAAGTATCCAACATGCCACCTTTCCACTGTTTATCTGGAAAATGACAATACCTCCCTAACTTCACAGTGTCTAGAAAACATTCTTGAGAGACTTGGATATGGTGACAACAGCAAGGAAGCTAAGTTTTCAAATAATCTTTCACCATCACCAAATGACTTCCAAAAGATTCACCACCACGCAGCAATCTTTGTTCAGTTTCTTGCCAGAGACATAACAGCAATGGAGTAGATTTTGCTAGTAAATGACATAAACATCAATGGGTATGGCACATAGCTAGCTCAGATGTTCCTATACTGCACAAAAACTTGTCACAGTGCAGACAAATCCCTACTTGTATAGATTAGGTCACTCAATGACTGCAAATTAGTTGCAAAAGGAGAGAATGGGGGATATTGCAATCGTGCAGTTTTACCTTCCAAACACCTACCTTTAAGCATCTGCAGCAAGGAAAAAATAAAAATAAATACAGTGAAAAGGTTAGTGTCTGTCTTTACAGAAGTCTTTGGCTCTTTTAGGAAATGTCAGCTTTAATAGCATTAGAGGGAAAGAGCAATCTCTGAGCTTTACCTGCTGCCTTCCAAACAATATAGGAAAAAAAAAAATAATAGGACATGTCTCCAGAAGTGTTGCTCCTGAAACAGGCAAAAGTCAAGAGGAGGAGACTAACAATTTTAAGAATGTAAGTCTACTCATAAGTAACGTTTTTCCTTCTCCTCTGATTAGAGAAAAGATCAAAATAGACAGGGGAGCTATTTAGATTTACTACTGGAAAACCTGATCAAAACTACATGAAGGATTGATATAGGCCAACATTTCTGAAGGAATATACAGTTTTCATAACAGAGCCGGTTAACAGTCTTTTGCAAAGTTGTTCATTTAATTTCTATCCAGATACTTACTCATTCCTTTATTAAAATATCGAAAACCGAAGACAGCTTTTTCTAGAGAAACAACTCAGGTATCCATTGTGCAACACAGCACTCAGAGATCAGTCCCCTAAAAGCAGTTAAGTCTGAATTTTAACTAAGATTACCTGAACTGGATAAAATATTGCCTGGAGTGTGGGAAGAGTCTCTGTGAAGTACTGATCCCAAATTTCAGACAGGATATCAATGCGATCCTCGCCTACAAAAACAGAGATGTCCTTTAGCAAAAGAAACAGTAAAGTCAACCTGGATTTTTCCATTATACCCTGCTTTCCCAAGCAAGAGTTACAAATCCATTCTGTTCCTCCAAAAAAATAGGCATGACTCAGGCTAAGATTTGCCCTAAGTTACAGAGACACAAATTTGTCACCAGAAATCACTATGTTGTTGCTTATCATGAAGAGAACAGCTCTGTGCAACATATAAGCAATTGGTTTCAACAGAAGAGTGAAGTATCTCTTGAAGCAAAAGGCTTTATTTCCCCAACAAAGGACTGCATAATCTCACAACTCATTGCTGAATTCACACAGGAACATGGCCACATGCTAGCAGCTCAGAATGAAAATTAGGATGTCACAGGCAGTATGGGCTGTTCTGGAGAAAATGAGATAGGGAGGCAAATTTAAGAACTCCACCCTCTCCAGCCTCCCCACACTTCCATGTACAGCCACAGAAGCTACAACTCCTGTCGGCATGTTTGCTCATGACTGGAGAGCCACCGCAAAGCCACCATGCTCCTCTCATCGCTTCTCCTCTCATACTTGGCAACTGGGAAGGGTCCCAAGAGAAACCCACTTGTGGCCACCCATCCTGTGAATCTGACTCCAACAAGTAACCCTAAACGTAAGTGGGTGTTTAAAATGGAAGCAGACTAAGTTCTGCTGCTCATGACTCCCATAAAAAGAATACAACTGTGGTCAAAAGGCTAGTATTAGCAAACATGCTCTGCTGAACCTAGTACTTTGCACAGACATTTTAAATTATATGCATAAGTGTGACTTACAGAGCTGTGTGCTTCTCAGCATTTATGGCCAAGATCTCTAAGCTTTTTAGAAGATTTTTCACATCCCAAAGGTAAGGTGTTTGTAACGGTTCTTTCAATTTACAGGCACCTTCCCCAAATACAGACCCATATTTAATAATTAAGTTTCTAACATAATACTTTTCCAGGATATTTTCATGAAGCCTCAGTAGTTGCTCACAAGCAGCTAGGATCCAAGGAGCAGTGATGGGAGATGGCTTCTCAGGGCCGCTTTGAGTCCTTAAGCTTATTAAAGCCCCCATATGAGCAACTGGAACATATATAAAACTGCAACTCAGATGAATCTTATGCACTAAAGTGTTTTTCTCATCTGACTTTCAGACAGGTGTTCCTTGTGCTTGTCCATCAGCTGTGCCTCTAGGTTTGCTTAAGAGGCAAGCCAGAAGGCAAAGAACCAACAGAGCCAGATTCAGCAAATGTTTCCTTTTGATTAGAGACCCCAGGACCACAAGAGGACTGAGTGGGAGGGTTTACTGTATCAGAGGCTATACTGGCTTCAAAATTGGGACTGCAAACACATAAGCACCTACCCAACACCCCGATCACAGCTACCCATTACCAGAAACTGGCATTAGATGAAAAAGAACACAGGAAACAGACAAACTGAGTTTTGAATGTCTCCCTATTCTATTTCCTCCCTAGAACTCTAACATTTTGGTGTAGAACTAAAATGAAATATCAGCTAAATCACTCCTTAATCATAAATTACTCTTTCTTCTCAAAGGGAAGGAGGAATGGTTTGTTTCTTCAAGAAATCTTATCTCCTACAGGCATCAAAAGAGATTCTGGCAGACCATATCAAGAAAAATGACATTAAAATAAAAGCCTGTGATCTGAAAAACAGACACAGTAAAACATTGCCATGCCCTGCAGCAGGAACTTTATTCCCTCTTTGAATATTGCAATAGCAGCTCTCTTCCAGGAAGGCAAAGCTAACTGAAAAGCACCTAGAAGAAATTCTGTTGCTGTGACCACAAGACGTGGAATGAGGCTACACATTATAAAAGAAAGGTGGAGGGAAAGCGCCCATGAGTCATTTACAGCAGAGGTGGCAGTCTATATGGGCAAAATGGCTCCTGGCCTGCCTCAAATTAGGGTCAAAAAAAAAAAAAAAAAAAAAAGTAGGGGGTTTCGCTATCTGCATGGGAAACTTTATCATTCACAAACTCTTTGAGCAGCAGCAGGCTACTTCCAGGCAGCTCCCACCTTATTACAGATTGGAACTTAATTTTCATAATTCTCAGAAATATTGGAATGGTTTTATATGAACACAAATAACTGAAAACAAAATCGAAGATAAACTGCTTGGTACTTGTTCAGAAGAGCTGGCAGAGGCAGGTGGACATGAATGTTCAGGCTAATGTAAATCTGCGGTGTAAATCACCCTCGTTTCTCCCTTACAAGCACCATGGCAAAGAAGTGCCCTGCAAGTCACCGCAAGGCTGTCCCCTTGCAGCCGGAGGCTGGCGTACAGCACAGCTCCTTTAAGTGCCCACCTCCCCCAGCCTGCTGGGCGCAGGGCCTCTTCATGAAAAGTGCAGTGTCTGCGTGCTGCAGAGGAATCCAGCACCCACGGTGAGGATGGATTAGAAGCGTCTATTGCCATTTAATAACTCAGATACAGGAGCCTCTTGATTAGTGAGGGATCTGCCCTATAGGCCACAAAAATGGGTCAAATAAAATGGCAGCCTAGTTTTGAATAAAGACATATGCTCTAGACAACTCCCTCTGCTTGAGCAAGCTGTTAATAAATGTAGCCAAGTCCCACACATCAAACCCTGAGAGTCACTGCCCCAAACTAGCCTTCTTTCACAGGCTCTTTTGGTAGCAAGTATCTGTATCTCAGTGCTCTGAGCAGAACTCCATGAGTAATCAACTTCTTTCCTGAAGGGTTTCATTCTCATCAAAGGGAGTGTTTCTTCTTTACATTTGCACAAAACCTGCCAGCTCAGTATCGCTGTGGCCAGTCATGCTTACAAGACTCCCAAGAGCCAGACTACAGACCTGCAAAACACCTTGAAAAATAAAAAAAAAGAAGGCTCTCAGCAGTTTCAAAAAGGATTTGTATCAAACCTAGAACTGTTTTGAACCCGTGTTGAATGTCCATACAAGACTCCTGTTCTCGCAGTGAAGATACAGCCAGTGGGAGAGCTCCAGCTCTACTGCTATTAAAACAGGCCACCATCCCTTGGGCAGTACCAGGCTGTATTGCAATCTGGCTCCCAAGAGGTTGAATGATACTCTAAGACAGCACCAAAATATTACCTCATAGATGCCAAGTTGTCTAAATAGAGCAGAAAGGTCTGTATGTTTCCCAGTCATGTGAATCACCTCATCTGGCCAAACATCAAAGCATGACTCAAAAGGACCTCCAGGATCCCATTCCAAACTGGGTTTCTTACTATACTTGCCTTCACACAGCTTAACCTTCTCCTCTATAAACAGCAAGCCCTTCGCAAGGAGTTGGTTCTGCCAAGAGAGAAGAGAGACATGCATTTGCCTTTTCCAAGATTTAAAATAAACATGGGAAAATATGAGTTTTTTTTCTGATGTTATTCTCTTTACAAGCAGGCATCTAAAGATTAGTCATGTCACAGTTGCTCACAATACTGCCACCAGACCGGGCCTCACTGTGAGTTTTGCACATTTCATTAACACTGTTTGATCTGAAATAAAAACACAGAGGGCACATTAGATACCTGAAGCACTTCCCAGAACTGTTTTTCACCATATGGAATAAACTTCTCCTGGTCAAGGGAGGGAGTTAAGAAAATACACTTTTTTTTTTACCTAAAACTGCAGTCATATAAGCCACACTTCAGCGATATGGTAGAGGTGATGAAACAGCTAATTATCAGAACATCCCACTCTGCTCTTCCTTTGCACTAGTGTGGTGCTTGCCTGGCTGCACAATAAATCAGTTCATCTCCCTAACCCAGGAACAAAATATTGTCCATTTATCAGGTCATTTTTTTGTTATATTAACCAACTGAATCATCTCAGTGTGAAATCTCAAGCTGCAAGAGAAAGAGATAGTAGCTACAGTCTTTCTGAATAATCTTAATCATGACAGATCAGACTAACCAAGATATTTGCAACTGTGGACACTAAGTATCTGATATCCGACCTGCAGGCTTTCTGCTCCTGTTTTCCCAAATGTAAAAGGAGTGTTTACAATACTTACCTTTTTCTTCTCCCAAGAGCATTATGAAAGTCTGTTATTTTGAAAAGCTTTCAGAATATCAGAAAAAGGAGCTGCAGAATGGTAATGCAATATTACCAGGTCTGGTTCTACCAGAGGTCATACTGATAGAAAGTAAAGCTTCTGTTCCTTTGAAAGTTTTCAACATCAGCATATGACACAATAGTCAGAGGCCTCTCATGTCTATCCTCCCAGTTTTTAATGGATAACTGTGCCAGAGTTGTACCTTACAACCCCTCCATCAGCTGAGAAGGAAGGCAATGGCTCCCAGTGAACACTGCCTTTACAGTAGGCTGCTGCCCCAGCACAGCCTCCGATGAGCTACCAGCCACAAACCTGCCTCTATGCTCTGCCTCCTGTTGTAGCCGTGTAGCAGGAAAATTGGCTCATCCGTGATACAAGAAAAAAAGGAACCAGCATGAGCCAACCCAAGCAGGGAGCAGCTCCCCTTCCAAGCACCCTCTTGAGGACAAGAGACACTAAACTGTGCTGTTCTTGTAGGGATTTTAAAAAGGAAAACAAATGTTGCTTTGTGATATACTTCACTTGAACTTCACATTCCAGCACAGGAGAAAGGCCTGCTACTCAAGAGTCCTGAGTCCATGAGTTTTGGAGAGAGACATCAAGCTATCTAAATCTACATTCATATTTTATATTTGCTCAGCAGAAATAAATGACTACAACTTGTTAGGTTCTGGCCTAAAAAAATACTAAATATTTTCAAGGAAAGAAGTAAAAATGTGAAAAAGGAGGAGAGAGAAGCTATCTGGAGTAAAAAAGAAATATGGGAAAAAAATACAAACCCAGTTACATTATAAGTATTTTTTCTACCTGAACAATAAGATAATGCATGTGGGGATGCTACACTTTAATCCTTCTGTACGCTTTCTTTTATTAATAAAATATTTCAATCCTTTGTTTTTCCATCAGCAATCAGTGCTCACAGCTTTTATGTACTGCAGCGCAAATTGATGGTTCATTTTTAATACTGTATCATTTTAAACTATTCTATAATTTAAAATATACATACAAATTAATGAGGATGTCACACTCATTTTCTTCTGTTTCCCTCAAGAAATATGAAGCCTTCTCTATCTGTACTAGCACATTAGGTTTCAATTTACATACTCTTTCTCAGTGGTGTGGATACAATTTTTCAGTTAGTATTATTATTTTTTCCTTCTGAGATCTTTTCTATATTAAAGCAGTGTCAGTAAACATAATATGAATTTACATCCCTCAGGTGTGCAGCACAGTTCAATGTATTAAAAATAGATATATTTATCATTATCCTGAAGAATTTATACTACTGTTATAAATGTATCCATCAGTAATTCCATATGCAAAATAAATTCTCATTAAGTTTTCTAAAAAAGGTTCAGTTCCATAAGCATGTAGCTGCTGCAGATGTTTAGGTTAACCCCTCTAATTTTCACTTTTTCTAGGGAAGAGACACACTCAGCATCAACAACAACCACTTAATTTCACTTCTTCCTACCTTGGAATGTGTCTGAAAATTTCATTTATCTGTCTTTTCTGTTAAAGACACCAGCTTAGATATAGATTCAATGCAAACATCACCCCCTTATATCAAGCAAGTCAGGTATGTTTGCATTTAAAAATCCTACACTGCTTGCTGACAAATCAATACAATCCAGTGCTGCCACAGTAGGAATTTGCATCAGACCTTGTCTACCTTGCACTTGTCGTTACTGCTTTATCCCTGATTGCCATAGGCAACACAGAAGGACACAGCCAAGAGGAAAAATAAATATTATATCTACAAGCAGGACCAGATACAGATCATGCTAAAAGAGCTTGAAGGATACATTTGTGTGAAAAAGTTCAGCTGCTGCCTTCTGCCTCTTTGCAATCACAGTCTAACTTTGTGTTTATTCCCCTCCCCTTCCCAAAGCAGCTTTTCCTGGATTCCTACAGCGGGGTCCTAACCCTGCTGCTAGGATACCCCCGGCTGCTATAGTCTCACTATGGGTGCACAAACCTGTCATTGCTCTCTCTACAATGAAATATGGACTCCAAAGAAACGCAAGTCTGAATTAACCCCCACAAGTAAATGTAGTTGATAAATCTGAAGAGATAAAATTGATTTTGTGAAATACTGCAGGTTGAAAGCCTCATATTCTCAGTATGTACAGAAAACCAGAGTGGCTGTTTCAGGCATACCTCAAATAAGGACAAGAGAGAGCAAGTTTAAGTAAGTTTTCAAAGTTTCAGAAGCCAGGATTCAAAACTTCAAAAAAATCAATTTCTATTTTTTTCCTCAGCAAAAATTTATTGTGCAGCAGACAGCTGCTTGCTGTTACACAAGCTTCATGTGCTCACTATTCTTCTTCAGCAAACTGTGCTGAAATAATAGAGAGTTAAAATAATCTATGTATTCTGACGGGAGTCACATGCCATGCTGTAAAATGCAGAGAGTTTACAGGTAACTCCCTCTTTGACCCAGCACAGATATATTCCCTTCCCCTCCTGAGGAACTGAGGCAAGTTTTTTCAATGTCTATAGCCAGAGGACGAATTTAGAGGGTCTCTGCAGTGCAAAGGCCGAAGTGGGAGGCTGTCGTAGGCGTTAGAGCTGGTCCTGCAGAAAGCACCTCTCTCAGCTCCAGCTGCACCAGTGTGGCAGGTGACCCTGTTGCCTCCCCTCTGTCCCCTGTGTAGGAGCTATTGTCCCCATGGCGTCCTCATGGCGTCCCCAGTGTCCCCACAGCATCCCCACAACGCCCTTCCTGGGAGCGCTCCCAGCTGTGTCCAGCAGTAGCGGCAGCACTGGCTGAGAGGTCTGTGGAGCAAACACGAAGTGCTCGTGTTAATGCAGCTATCTTGCCAGAAGTGCACCACTCAGGAGGTGCTGCTGCACCTGGCAGTGGCAGTGGCCTCTTGGCAGAGCTAGCAAGGACTGCTGAGGGCAGTTATCCCAATGCGGCTTGACTTGCTGTGGGCAGTACATTCAGTCAAGAGGGTGGTGAAGAATAATTGACATAACTGACATTCCTGGCAACAAAACAGCAAGGAATCCTCTGCCATCATGAGAAATTTCACATCTTGTCTACAGGTCATGGCTCTGGAGTTCAACAAGGCACCAAGGAGCCCTCTCACAAACCAAAAATAAAATTACCGCTTCCCAATAAGCCACTACACTTGGGGGGAAAGAAAGGTTTACAAGTATGGCTACTTAATTACAAACAACTTGTCTTTTCCTTTCACTTCTGCAGACTGAACATAGCCACATTTAAAAAGCCACATTACTTTTTTTTTTTTTAAAAAATCAGTACTCAGAAGGGAAGTAAACTGTTTCAGAGAAAACTCAGAATAATTGTCCCAATTTTCCAGGATAAAAAAAGAAGGATTTCTTGTAAAAGATCACCATTTCTTAAATGCCATTCCCTCCACATCCCATGAACCAAAACATTGAATGCTGGTGCTAAGCTGACACTGCACAGGTTCTAGAAGGAGTGCAGAGTCACTTTTTTGGGGGGAAGTGGAACAACCTCAAGTTTACTTGAAAGAAAAAAAAAATCACCCAAACTTTATAGCAAGATAGTGCCAGTTGCACACAAACCTCCCCTTTATGACAGAGGAGTTTTAAAACTCCTTTATGACAGAGTTTTAAAAATGTAAATCTGTATGAGCTCTAGTTTTCATAACTTGTTCAAAAATACTGGAGATTTTTTTTCTAGGAAGAGGAGAAAGCAATGATAGAACCAGGGAGATCATTTTGATCCTACACAGAAAACATACCACCATATAAAAACAGAAATAATATCTTAATATGACTCTTTTAGTCAGCCTTGCTCAAAATATAACTAGAAATAAAATCCCACCCTCAGAAGAAAGTGCTGCAGTGCGAGTAAGGAGAGCAGAGCAGTGAGTCTAACTCGAGCCTAGAGCACAGGCAGGCAGCAGCCACAGCGAGCGAGACCCATAGGCCCACACAGCTTCTCCGTGATGAGCCCGAGCCCCAGGTGAGAGACCTGGCTCGTGACAGCTTGGCACGCAGTCACGCGGTGAGCCTTACGTGGGAACAACCAGCCATAGCTTACAATGACTCACAGATGCACAGAGCAGACATGCAGGGCTTTCTGCCAGCAGTGCCAGCGGGGCTCGGGCCCTGCACGGGGCCCACGTGCGCAGCGCAGAGCTGCCCTGGGCCCCTCCGCCACGGCAAGGCTGGGCAGTTGCTATGGAGCCCCTGGAGCTGCTCCACGAAAGGCCCGTGCTAGAAAGGGCCAGACGAAGCAGAAATAATTGGTGGACCTGCGGGAACAGGGGTTCCCAGCCAACTGGAAGATCACTGCAATAATAAAGAGCTGCCCGACCCAAAAGCCTGTGGCAGACATATGGCTACGCTCTGCAAATCACCCAAGTCTCAGTTCTTTCCCTTTCACTAGCAGCCAACCTGCTCCAGCCACTGGCAGCCAGCATGAGACCGCACTTTGTCACATAAGAGCTGGCGATGTCTTTATCAAGTAGCACTAACATTTCAATACCTAAACAACCATTCTCTTGCCTCATTATGAAAGAGGCAAAAATAGAGACCTGGGGCCAATGAAAGAAATGTCACACACTCCGTTTTTCTGTTTGACTGAGCAGGAGAGACACACAACATTTTTCTGCTGCCAGCAACACTCTACAAAGCAGACTTTCAAAGAAGAGCATGGAGACATTGGTCAGGCTAGAGTGCTGCAAAGGGATGCAGCAGTCCCTGCATCCGCTTTTAGGCAGAAAGCTCTACGTGGTTGCAGCAGAGGGATGAGTACATGTTTGCTCCTAAGCTCAGCTGTCCCTCAGGGGGCCAGCCTATGGCAAAAGGGGCTCTCTACACAGCAGAACCTGACTGCAATGCAGGGCACCAGGGCTCATTTCTGACAGTTCCAAAGGGAGGGCAAAGAAAATACATTTGGCTTGTGTCAGGGCTTGTGCTGTTAGTATTACTGCTTACTTTTGACAATATTCATTATAATCTTTCATTTTGGCTTTGCTTGACACCTCGTGGGTCTCATTGCAGACTGTGGTTTATATGGTTTTGCCTATAAACAGAAAACTGGGCCTGATTTTGAGTCAAGACTTCTTGACTTCTATGATCCTCTACAGCAACAGACTGGAAATTATGTAATAGCTTCACTTCTGTTTTTAAGATATCAAAGCTCTCATTGAATTAAATGAGCAAGTACAATCAACTCACCATCCTCCAGTTGCCAATCCTGACATTGTAGTCAACAGTCTTCAGGTTGGTGAGATATTAACTCAGCAACAGAGTTTCTGCATTTACAACCCACCAGTGCTGGGTAGATGTTACAGTATCTAGATAAGGAGTTCTATCTCTGTACTTCAGGAGAAGTTCAGTAGCAGTTAATATACATAAACCAGACAGTGCTGCTAAAACGATCAGATGTGAAATAGCCAGCACTGCCATTCTTCTCTGTGAATTTCAGAATTAACAAGCCTCCCAAGAGTGAAAAGAAACATTTCATTCTTGCCAAGCCTTTGGTTTCAGGGTTAAGGCAGGATCAGGAAGACCCTGCATCTTATCAATACTTACTGGTTTTATATTTCAAAATTTTTCTTCACAACCATGAAGCATGAAGATGAAGGAAGCTTATCTGAAAACCCTAGGCTGTTCCCAGGAAGTCCCAGTGCCCAATATACCCCTTTCCTCCAAATCCCAACATTAACTCAGTGGCCTCAATTACAAATGCTATGGCATAAGAAATGGAAAATGATAAAGTCAAGGTATCACATCCAAATGTTACACGAATCAGTTAGTTGTTTTAATTGCTGCTGGGGCATTTAAGGCTGCCTGCCTACTCTTGAAAGCAGATCCTTCAGGGCACACTACAATTCAAGGGATTTTTCAGAATGCATTTTTTGTACTCAGGTTTTCAGGATACAATTTCTCGATGGGCTTTGACAGATGTAGGAGGAAGTTGCTGCCAAAAAATGCAGTCCCACTCTTCTCCCTACCCTGGTGACCCTCTGCCATCATCTCTATGTCAGAGGTGCTGAGCACAAGAGCACAAGTCAAATGAGGTAGCTCAACTGACTGTCAACTTTTTTTTTTCAAGGTTATTTTTTTGTCAAAATTTTAGCCTGATTCAACTCTACTGTCTTGGGCGGCAGCTATACAGTCTTAAATCAGCTGACATCAGCAGTGACACTGAACCCACAGACAAATGAAATAGTTTTGTCAGCTCTTTTTTGTCAGCCAAATAGTTTGTTTCCCCTTTCCACTGCTCTAGGATTCTTGCCCTTCAGGAAGGAATAGTAACTGGCATGTGCTGTCAATCTAGTGTCAGAAGTATGTCTGCATCTTAGCTCACAGCAGGAAAAAAAAAAGATTTCCTGCAATAGCCTTAATCTCGCACTGTTTGTCTCATGGCTTGCCAGAACCAAAAGTTTTACTTCAGGCTAAGTCTGATAGGTGCCAAGTGACTTTATTCAAAATTGAGTTACAAAAAAAAAAAAAAAAAAAAAGCCCCCGAGGTTAAATTTTAGTGACCAGTGACTTTAGCTGCAGCGGAAGCAGTGCACACACGCTAAGTTATTTGCACAAGTGCGAATAACACAGAATAGACAGACTGTTAGAAATACAGACTCAAGAGTGCCAGCCCTTATCTTGCCAGCTCTGTGAAGCACAGGCTGCTGTTTCCCCACAACAGTACAGAGCTAAGGACATGCACTGTGACTATGGCCTTTGAATGAAGTAATGTAGTTCTGCCATTAAGGTGAGAGGATACATTTTTTGGCCTGGCTTTTGCAGAAAACAGTGTTGGTGATAAAATCCCACTCCCAAGACAAGCTCAGACTTACTAATAGGGATGCATTGTCAGTCTAGATGTCCAGTATCCAGGAATGAGCAGACTACAGTCTAAACAGCTTCTTCAATCACTAGCTCTCCTGCTGAGAGGTCCAAGGAGCATAAGCTAACGCCACCAGTTCCAGCTGGACTGGGACAAGGTTGAGGTTTAGAGTCTGGAGGAAGACAACAACATATCCAAAAGCCAGCGCTTTGAGCCATGCAAACCCCAGGAGTCTCCGGCTCATCCTGCCCCGTGACCCAGCGCAGCTGCATCTTATTCAGAGCTGGAACCTAACCAGGCCTCTTTCAGTACACACTGAATTTTTGAAAGCAGATAACAGTCATATGTCAGCACCTCACATCCCTGTGCAATACACACAACTCCTCTGTGCACTATTCAGCCTTCCAAATGCAAAAAGGTGCCTCAGGAAATATTCTACATTATCCAGACCATGTCTGTCACTGGGGTTGCTGGATACCTGATGAAGCTCTTCCAAATCTCAAGCTGTCATGCACACTTAGTTGCAAAGTTTCATTTGTCTGTTTTTAAATGAGCAGGAGCAGTAATGGATTTGCACTGAGGGCAGACATGCCACAGTCCGCGCTGGGTGTCTCTCTGCAGGCTCCGTGCACATTCGAGGAACTGGCCTGCCCTGAAGCAAAACCTGCCATTTCCTTCCAGTAAATGACTTGCACCCATAGGGCTGAAGAAATGAAATGTAACTGCTCCCAGGAAAGGGGTTTGCTTCTCAGCTGATAGCACAGTGTGAGGAATTTTTTTAAGTCGTGCAATCTAATACTGATAAGAAACAACAGCAGTCTCTTTTATTTCCACCTCTTCTAAACTGTTGGCACAGCAGACAGCAGCATCAGCCGCTTTTGGAAGTACTGATATTCTCTGTCTCTCTCTTTCTTACTCAAGAGGAATAAAACCAACAATACAAAAATCCCTCTTGTTTTCTTCCTTTTTTTAAGATCAGCACTACAATGAACAACTTGAATCTTGAAAGCCACCAGCATTCTCTCAAAATCAACTAACACACCCTTTCATGTGGTTACATTTCAACCTCTGTCTGAAGAGCATCAGTAAAAGGCAAAAACAGTTATTCATATTTGTGACTGATTATGCCTTTCCTAATCCTTCATCTTTCACTTTTTCACAGATTACAAGCGTATTTATGGGAACAAAAGGCAAACTGTAAGCAGGTTGATTTCCTGCTGATAGGGACTTCCTTCTCTGTCTGCCCAAAACAGAAAGACGTTATCTTTCTTCTTCCCCTTTGTCCTTCACAGGCTTCTGTTTCAGAAAAACTCATTTAGCATTCTATTTACTGGTGAATATTAAGGTGAAAAAAAATACACAGTGTGCCCCACCTTTTTAAAAAGTTTATGAAGTGAACTCGTCCTTGACGCTAGCAGGCTATTACTTAACATTAACCCTATTTTAGCATAAACACACCTAAATATAATTACTCCCAAAGCTACATGACCCACATAAAAAAAAATCCAATACCTCCATGAGCTTCTGAGGCAAAGCAAAAATGAAACACATGTAGGCTACATGCTAGTTAAAAGAGGTACAGAAGTTTTTATACACTAAAAAGTTGCAGAGAGCACACCTCAAAAGAAAAAAGGAAATCATATAATACCTGAAAGTAATCTGTGATGAAGGATCCAAGCTCACTCTTCAGCAGCCGTCTGCAGACAGAAGGAACACATCCATAAAGAAACAGCCATTGCTGGTCACTTCTCACAGGCATACCTGCACTTTGCTGCCAGTCAACCCCAGCGCACATGAGTACACAACAATGTGGCATTGTAGCCACAGCTATGCTCTGTTTACATCTAAGCATACACTGTACTAATGCCAGCAGAGGCAGTGCTCAGATTACAAAGGAGTGAAATAGCTCCCCTGAAGTATTTTAATTATGAGCTATACATCTAGAACAAGCAAGAAAAACTGACCTCCTGCATTCACAGAGAGATGGATTTCTTTATTTAGAAATTCTTTTTTTTTTCTGATTTTCTTTAAAAAAAGCTGCCTTTCATTTCACTGTGAATAGCATATATCTGTAACGCTGTATTTCCTTTTCTCTTAGAAGTAAAAGGTGGTCAAATAAGAACAGGAGTACAAGAGTAAACATGCATGCAGAAGCTGTGGCTTCCCTGTGACTACTACGTTAAAAAACAAAAACAATTAAACAAAAAAAACAAACACATGTTTCTCAAGAGAGCAACTGTAGAAACTGAACAAGAGGCAGGTTGATTATACACAGGCAACAGCCACTGATCAAGTATTTCTGATTAGAAACGATTGATTTTAAAACGGGCTACAATAACTTTTTTTTCAATTCTGCAATGCATTTATAGTTCAAAATTCTGATCAGGATTGATTTAAATAAGGATTGATTTAACTGAAAATGTTCTGAGTATTTGCACTTTCAGTTGCCAGTGACTGTGACCAGAGCTGGTAATTCTCCTTCAAATTTAAAAGTTGTAGATTTCCTCTCCAAATATTTTGTAAAACTTCTAGATTTATTCATGTGGAAATATGCTTTATCTCATAGAGGTTATATTTACACTGTCCACCTCAAAGTGCATTTCTTTCCCTATGACCCCCCAAGATGAGCCTCTGGGGTCCTGTTTTTGAGAAGCATTTCCACTAGCTTCAGCTGTATCCTAAGGGGAATGGCCAATTAATTCACACATCCATAAAGGGGTTTGAGTCCATGGAACAGGCCAGCTACCCTTTTAACTGAAGGCTTTCACTCTTTCACCTCTTGCTTCCCGAGAGCCCCATCTTTCAGTGACATTTCTGACATTTCTTCTTGCTGTGACAACTAACTTTGAGAACGGAAAAAAAAAAGTACCCAGTGAGATGATGGTATCAAATCACAGCAGGATGAAAACCTTGTGACAGCAATCCAAAGCAAAATGTTACCACCTGTCCATCTCCTGGTCTTGTTGTTACTATCCCAATTTAAAACTCTTCTGCATTCCCACTATCTAATTAGGCACCATGTAGAATCTGTAATTCTTTTAAGTTACTGCATTTGCTAACTTCCACCGATGATCTGAATGGAGAAATACAATCCAGGAAAATGCATCAACTCAATCTCATGCTGCACAGGAGCTGGCCTTCTGCCACGTGTCAAACTATCCATTTACCTGGTACATGCAGCACTGACTTCTGCTAGAAACTTTCTCACGAATCACAGGTGCGAAGCTGCAAGTGGTGTACGTGCATACATGCAGATGCATGTCCTCCGTGCCTCAGACTGATGTTAATGAGCTACTTGAATATTGAAGTAGCCTATTTAGGGAATGACATTTGAGATGTAACCAGTGCTCAGGGCACCTGTAGGAACATTAATCATTTATTTCAAGGTGAGTGCTTCCAAGTGCTGCTTGTGAGTGCCTGTATCTGGAAGAGTGTATTTCCCTTCCCATCATGAGGACTGCTCATAAAGCATACAAATTTCACAAAGAATTTCCTGTTCTTCACACAGCACTTGACCAACTAGATTGATTTCAATAACCAACACGAACAGAGCATGGTCCAGCACAGGGTCAGGACCAGTCAGCAAGGCCACTCTACGTGACATACTGCCTTCCCATCTCTGGAATGTAGAGGGAATGGCTACCCAGGGCACAGCTTGCTGCTCTAGTGACCAAATACCTTTCTATGAGCCTGCTAAAAGCTGCATTACCTCCCACGTGAGTGAGAACACAAGTGTTCTAATGCCTCGTGATGCTTCCCTCTGCCTGTATCAAAGAGGCTCGAGTAGCTACAACAGACATCTTACGATTCCAGAGGCAGCCTAGCCATGGGCAGCAGCTCTTCCTCAGGTGAGGGGGAGGAGGACAGGGGCCATGGGGCATGCAGGGACAGGCAGAGACAGGCAGTAACATTCAATGCCACATGCCAGGGTGGGAAGGAGCATCTGCTTGCACAGAGGAGGGAAAGAAGGCTACAGCCACTGCAGAGAGCCACAGCCTGAGAGACTAGCGACAAAATCCAAATCCAGGCTACAAGTCTGGGAAAAGGCTGTGGATCATGGTATTTTTAAAGGCTTAAGACATTTGTTTTTTCTTTCACATACAGTATTCTTCACCTCACTGAGCATTAGACTGCTGCAGCTACTGATGTCTAACCTGAGAGCTCCCGACTTAAACATTAAGATATTGCGGAAGCACAAGTGCCTGCCCTCCCTCAGCTTTCCAAAGTTGTTCTGCAAGACTTCCACTTTGGACCTAGATCAAGTAGGAGAGAGTCGCATGCTCCAGAAGTTGCATTCGTTTTGAAAGTAGGGAAGGGGGTAATTTAGACTGCTGTTTAATAAGGGTTCAAGCGGAATAGCCATTTGAACTTTAACGACAACTTGGCCCATAGCAGAAATGCAGCAAGAATTGGGGCAGGGAACTTCATATAAAAGAGAAAGCTGAGACCTATGTGACAACATTCAAGATGAATGAATATGGATTCATGGGGAAGAGAGATGGAAGGAAAACTGCCTCCATAAGCTCTGTCA
>JAUBNY010000623.1:4014183-4032980 GCA_032275445.1 Crypturellus soui | reverse complement strand
TTCAAACACATACAAAACTATGTTCTCTGTCCAAGAGTGATGTGGCATTTGATGGGTGGTTGATACTTGTGCAACACGTACAGTTTCAGTACATCTGTTGACCTACTACACCTGCAAAAGCAGATAAATTGTCCATTTGTTTTTCAAACCAACAATTGCATATTCTTTTTCTTTTTTTCACAGACAACATGCCAAAGTGGACCTTGAACATCTTGAGGATCCTGAGGTCTCCATTCTGGAGCTCCTGGCAAGCCCCAATACAGTTGTGAAGTGAACACTGCCATAAGAGTTATGGCTAGAGAAGCACATACATTATTCCTTGTAGCTGGACTGTTCTTCAAGGCCAGCAAAGATCTGAACCTACTTGCAGAAGAAGAGAATGGTGGTCTGACATGTCTGCTCCAGTGGCATGCTCCATTGGAGAGAAACACTACGAAAAAAACCCATGGAAGTTGTATGAGGGATAAACACCAGATTACACTGGCCTCAGATGAGGCCAGTATAGACTCCTGGTCAGATCCTAACTTATGGCATTATGTGAATATAGTATATTCACAAGTTTTGTTTAATGAAAAAAAAAAAAAAAAGCCCGCACCATTTGCCAAATTTTAACTCACATAATTATAAGTCACAACTTTAAAATGTATCTGGTTTTGCTCCTCTTGAGACAAGTCGTGACTGCAGATATCTGGAATACCAGGTTTACAAGGAAAGTTGTTAGCTATACCCATAAGGTGCTTCAGTACTACCTCTGTGAGACATCATGGTCATGACATAGACTTAGTGTGGCCATCATGTTATATGGCTGGACTTTGCTTGGGGGAAAAGAAGGAGAAAATAGCTGAAAAGATGTCCTGCTACCAGTCCGTGATGAAGGGGGAGGTCCTCTTCAACTGCCTCACTAGAAAGGAGTGAGGCCTCTATTGGAAGGAAAGAGTCCTTGTCACTGCAAGGGCTCCAGACTATCTTACACAGCAACGCAGGAAGGACTTTAATATATAGCAAGGACAGACAAGAGAGAAGATTAGAAATATTAGCCCAGAAGGGAAAGATTAAAATCTTGGGATTCCTCTCACCTAACTTTAGCCCTCTGAAATTATGCACCATCCTCCTATGGCATGTTCCATGGTAATTCATCACACCTAGATTAGACATCTATTTTAGAGCAGAAAGAATTGCCTTCTGGAAATATCTCTGTGCCTCAGGTGTTCATCAAAGGAGCTGCCCTAAACAACACACTTAACTTTCAAAGTTAGATAAGATAAATCCTGCTCTAAAGTTTGCCTGAATGACATAGAGCTTCAGTGAAAGGGATTTGAAGAGAAAGAGTTATGTTTAGATAGACAAGGAAAATGACCTTTAGTAGCTTCATTTTTCCTTTCAGCTTTTTTTTAGAGGAAAAGAAAAGAATATGCTTTCCAAAGAAAGCTCTTTGTCTCAAAGAGACAAGTTATAATTTATAAACTCTTATCACTGAAGCAATGCATGGTGCAAATGGACTGGCATTTGCTTTGTGTCAGAGGAATTGACTACTCTTTGACCTTGTTCAAGGCTACAGTATCACCTAAACTGAAAAGCAGGCATATTAACAGCATCAAAGATGTTGCTGCAGATGTTTTTATGATGATCAGATATGTGAGAAATAGCTACAGGCTTAATTTTGTTTTTGACACCACACATCCTCTCTGTAGCACACTTACTATAGTAAAACAGCCTTGAGCACACACATCCTGCTCTCCACACAGCATGGTGTTCAAGGAGAGCCAAACCACAAGCGTTGTGACTAACAGAGGTGACCTTTTAATGGTTTGTTTTATAATGTATTTGATGATGGGATGAATCCACAACATATTCCCTTCCTTCCTTCTGTGTGAGCCAACAGGTTTTCAGCACCATACAATTCCCAGAAAGGAGTTCTGGAGAGGGTCCTACAGTGTGGTCTAACAGATCAGCAAGGAAAGTCATCATGCCTGAAGAATGTTCCTAACTGGCACTAATTTTCAGGGGCTGAGGGCAGCAGCTGAACCAACTTAAGAGGTGACCGTCTTTTGGCTTATTCTTATACCAGCCATCAAAGGTCTCTGTCCTTTTCCATCTGCTCCACTTGCCAAAGGAGCAAAAATGAGAGGGAAAGAGAAAGCAAGCAAGCAAGCAAGCAATAAAAATCTGCCTAAAGTGGATAATTTTGACAGAAATGGGTTAGGAAGTAGCTATACTTGAAGCTAACTTACATATACTGGAAAGAAGTATGGGGCACACAGCCTGGAATCTGGAATAAGCTGGGAAAAGTAACCTTATATCCCAGCATAGCTGCAGTGAGAACAGGGAGTTTGACAGTCCTCAGAGTGACTTTATGCAAATTATTTAACAAGTCGGTTCATTTTTCTCTAGAGGGTCTCTATCTCAAAGAGATTTTACAAAATTTAAACAACTCCTTCAAAGATAATGTTTTTTTTTTCTTTTGTTCTCTTTCATATTCACTTTTGTAGTTTCAAGACCGGGGAGTGGAAAGGAGGCAAACATCTCAAAGCTGCATGATTGAGGTTCATTATTCTATGAATTTTACAAGTCAAAGCTCTGGTACAAATGAGATTCAGAAAACAAAATGTAATTCCACAAGGAAAAATGCAGCTATATTACATATGATGAAAAATAATTAAAATCACAGATATTCATTGGGAAGGAGGATTCTCAGAAGCCATAATGCTGAAAGAGCAGCAGGAGAACAGATAGTAAACTAGACATGTCTGTAATTTAAGATGACAGGGAGGAAAGAGCAGAAACAAAAAACAGTGGTATAGTATACTTCATAATCAGAAATTGTAACAAAAGCCTCTGTTAGTTCTATTGTAATATAACCCTCCTCACCCGACCCCCTAGAATATTGCATTCAGTCCTTAGTGTCCTCTCATCAAAAAGACATCAGCAAGTGTAAAGAAGTCTACTTAAAAACACAAGTGATGAGGACCAACTTCACTGTATGAGCTGAAAGAGCTAAATACAGCTGGTTGTGCTGTGCATGGGGAATAGGACATAGAACTATAAAAAATTGAAACAGGATAAAGCATCGAGAGATGAACTACTTATTATTGCAGAAGGGAAAGCACTCGAATTGTGAGGATAGGGAAAAGAACCTGAAAGATTAGCAGAATCCTGTTACAATGCCTTAGGTGTAAGACCCACTGCTGGTAGAGTAGGTGCTCTGGAATACTGTTTGTGGTATTTTAAATAAGCACGATGCTAGTGTTTATGCCTGGCCTACGAAGCACAGTGGGCTAGTTGATCTTTTACAGAGGAATTTTCCATCTCTAATTTCTGTGTCTCTAAAGCTTCCTTCCTTCTCCATAGAGCACTGTTTGGCATGTTAGTGACAAACCTCTGAGGGAGAATACAAACAAACTAGGCCTCAGGGAGAGAAGATCTAAATGAAGAAAAGAACTAAAGAATGTTTGTGTGTGATACTTTACAGACACACCACAAATCATAGTCAAGAAAAGCCAGCAGCGACCGACCATCCTTATATTGACCTCTGCTGGAAACTGTAATGTAAATTTCCCAAGGACACAAATGAGCTACAGCAGCCTCAGCAGCAGGACAGACCCCTTCCCTCCACCATCCTGCTTTAGTCATTCCCATTCCACTCCTGATTTTGTATGTCTCTCCACCTTCTCCATCTGCTCCATCTCCCTCTTGCCTTTCACCCTCAAGGTCAGTAAACTGAATTTAAATTCATTATTTGGGATCCTATGCATCCATCCTAAATCCAGTTTCTGTACTGAAACTCCAGAGCCTCCAGATGCCGTGTCAGGGTTTCTAATGACCACACTTAAGACTATCTGATAAACATTCATTTTTGAAACACATTACTATGCTCTTGCAAAATCTTTTTGGCCTTTGCCTTCCATGCTGGTCTTCTTGTTCTCCTAATCCCTTAACTATTTTTTTGATATATCTCCTTTCAGCTTTCTGAATGGCAACCAACAAGACTTTTTGTCTTGGTCACTTGTCTTGTCCTTCACCTTATCTCCAGGTAATCTCATCCGGACATAAGTTTAATTGCCAGTGTATAGCTGTTCTCTCTATTCCAGTCCTACCTCTACCTTTTCAAATGGAAGTCGTGGCCTATTTTTCTGTTATGGTTTCATAGATTTTACAGCTTTCAACTCAACATAGTTGAAATACAATTCATAGTCTTTGCTCTCAGAGCTACCTTGCTACTTCTGTTTTAGTTACTATATATATGCATATATGACCCACCTGCCTATTACCCATCCAATAACTTAGACATTGTTTTTAACTCAGACCTTTCTTTCTCTAAGTACTCGTATTCAGGTTATGTTTAATTTTTCCAGATACTTTCTGTGTAGCTTCTTTCAAATAAAGTTCTTATTCTTTCACAGAGCAATACTCCTCAGCCAGACTTCTGTCACTTCACGCCAGTGGTATTGTGATGTCTCCTCACCTGGCTTTGGAAAATACAGGCTTCACTCATACCCATGCAGGACGGTGCTACAAATATTATTACCCTAGCATCTTACTTAGACCATGATTCCTCCTACCCTCCATCCATCTGTTGACTTCTCTACTTATCACCACCGCTCTCAGCCTGTCTTTGTTTTGCTAGTTTCCCGCATCATTGTTTCACAATCCTTAGCTGTAATGACTACTGAAAAAGGTCATCTCACACTCGCACTGGTCATGGTCACCAGTTCTGCCCAGCACTGTCCTTCCTTTGTACTACCAGACAGCCCTTTGCTCTGATCATGTAGCAAATTGGATCAATAAAATGATTTGGTTTAAAAACATGGCATCTCCCTTGCTCACCACTGGTAGCTCGACCCAGCATCCAGGCTCTTGTTACTGTTTGTGCCTGTCTGCCTAAGAAAAATGTATGGCAGTCTCCTAACACAGTTTTACTCAAGATAGACATGCTTTTCCTTGTAAAACAGGCTGATGAAAAATACCAGCCTAAGATTCCAAGAGAACCCACAATTTCAGTGTGTGCCCTTAGTGTGAGCCACAGAAAGCAACAGTGCAAGTTTCTCTGTTGTGAGTTCGCTTGATACATTAACCAGCTGTTACGGAGATAATCTTCAGATCATATGCAATCTATAGACTGTGCAAACAAAGAGGCAGCAGAGGCATTTTGGCAAGGTGACCACTGGTGCATTTACCACCTGTGAAGAGGTCTGTTACTTCACATATTAGCTGTCTATTAGCAACAACTTTTGGTTACATTCTCTTTCAGAACTGTAGAAACAAAGGAAGATATGCATGTGGTATGAGACAAAATTTCCTACAGCACAACAAGCGAATCTCTAGGTGATTCTCAGATGGCACAATGACTTTTACTGGTGAATGAATGCCACATCACTGAGTCCTAATTACAAGAGACTCCTAAGTTGTCTTCTTTCATTGTTGTGATTCACTTGCTGTTTTGGGGGGTTGTGTTCTTTTAATTCCCACATCTCACTTACTGACCACGCTTTGCCCTGTGACTGCAAAGCACTTGGAAGAGTAACATTCTAAAGCAGTGAAACCCATTACTAGAGATAGGCTTTTCTTAGTCAGAAACCACTTTTTTTTCCTCAAAATGCCCAACTGCACTCAGCACCATCACTTCGCTTTTATGTACCTCTTGGAGCCAATGAATGTAAAGGGGATAGAGTAGAAAGATACATTCACCTCCTGAGCTGACTGGTACAGGAAACATCTCAGAGGCCCAGAAGAAATCATGTGTCACACTACAAATGATCATAGTGGCTCTGCCTCTGTTTATATTCAGAAAGATGGAGAGAGGCATGGAAGACATGGGAGATACTTGGAACCTCTTAGCCTTTCCACAGCTAGTGGGATGATGAGCAGACATGCCTTTTCCACTCTCAGCAGGCTTCTCGTTATCATGTGGTATATGCCATCGAGTTGGCAAACTCACTAACAAATTAGCCTCATCTTCCGTGGATGACTGGACCTTCCTTAACAGAGGGAGTAACTACATAACATAGCTATGTGCTGTAGTTAAAATTGAGTGGCTTCTAATTCAGTGTTTATTTTTTCTGCTCCTGACTTTTACTATAAATGCCAGGTCATATCTTCCAGATAGTGCTAAAGTCAAGCCAAACTGGAAGATGCTTTCAGCAATTAAAGGATCTTATTTGGGAATTGACTTGCTAGTACAAATGGAGCCATTTGGAAGCAGCAATTATTACTGAAAAGAAAATGAAAAGTAGGGACAAAGGGATTCCGCAAGCACAATGCACAGTCATTGCTACCACATTCAAATCAAGAGGGAAACATACTTTCCATACTCAGACCTCTTTCCTCTGTTTGTCCAGGAAAGGAGGTTGAGCTAGGTGGGGAAGGATTGAGGCTGGTAACTCTCAGCCACTCAGAACTTATCTAAATAGAGGGACTGGCAGAATGTTACAGCTAGGTAACTACACCTCTCTTCCTTGGGCACTTAAACTCCTTGAACAGGTGGTCTAATCAAGCATAGAAGTGATTTCACTTTGGAAGAGTTTTAGACTATGTAAGATTAAAATAAATGAGGCTGGGATGGCTTGTGCATAACTAAGGAGGATTTTGAAGGTAGACTGCATGAAAATGCATGTACCCAGAATATGCAGGGCTTGTGAGAGTTAGATGGATGGTAAAGTGAACAATGGCTTCATGGAGTATTCTTCCATCTAATCTGATGCCTTGAATCCCAGATTATCTACTGTTATCGGATAGTCTCTCTGTAGCACAAAGGCACTATAAATTAAGGCGGTGTAGTAGAGATAGTATTTTGGGAGGGAAAAGATATGAGGTGATAAGAATTCTACTTTAATTGAATAAAGATGCAGACTATGTAGCAATATTCTGCACATGATGATTCTTTGCAAGCTAGTAGGGCCTGTGCATTTGCAGAATTCAGCCTCTACTTGCCAGAATAAATTTATTTAACTAGAATCTCATGTGTACGTGTTCATACTGGTTATGAGCAACACAGTATGGTAGCTCAATGTTTGTATGCAGATACACTCCCCTTCAGTGAGCTAATGTGTGTTTGAATACCAGTTGTGGAATCTAGGTCTAGGTCTGTATTTGCACGGAAGAGAGGCATATCCTAACTGTGCAGCTGGGCAAGGCACTTTGTCACATCTCCAATTCTCAGCCCCAGGGTTTTTTTTTTTAGTCTCTCAGGATTTTGATTTATTTTCAAGAACTCTCCACAGAGACTGTTATTTAGATGGACCTTACCCTCATGCCAGGCAAGACTGGAATTTCAGCTATTCTTGAAGGAAATCCAAGATTTTATGTATGTGAGTGTAAAGGCAACTCATTAGAACCCACATAAGGCCAACACTCAGGCTTTGCAACTAAAAAAATTCAATAAATAACCTCCCTTTCTTCTTCCTTCCTTCCCTTCCTCCCTCCCTTTCCCACAAATTTCACAGTGTGCTAAAACACATAAAGTCAAAATGGCAAGGAAAATTCCAAGTAAAAGTAACTTACTCTGTATTTTCACTCATTTGAGCTAACCACACCATGCCCTGAGCATTTGTCTTCTCTCACACCCTCTGTCTGCAACAGAAAGTACATCTAATGAGTTCAGCTCTATGGAAAGGTGCAGTCCTGAACTGTCAAAAAAAAAAAAAAAAAAAAAAAACACTTTAGTGAAATATCCGTAAGGCAATGCTTGGATTAATACTGCATTGGATTGCAGACACCAGGAGATTGGTGCGGTGCGACATACCTGCAAGGGGCAATGGCCTGTGATGCTCCTGTGAAGCTATGGAATGTGCCTTACGGAGTGTCATGGGATTGCGTAGTCCGGGAGAGGTGAAGTTCTCTCAGGTAAGGGGATTTTTGAAGTGACAGCAGCAAGTGAGTGCAGTTATATCTTGTCCAATACGTCCATTTTCACCATGAATGATCAATCTTCCTAAAAACAAATAGTTCTACCAGTGAGAGAGACATTCCTGCTTAATCTAGTTTTACAGTTGTTATAAGAACTTGAAAATTGGGGACCTCTATGGCTGTGCAAATCTTAGCTGAGGCTAGCAAGGACCCCAGACAGCTTGTGCTTCATTACTAGGCAGTGCTACATATACAGCCATAATGGGTCCTGCTAGCTCAGTACGCTGTCTCCAACAGTGGCCAAAAGTGACCACAGGAACAGGAAAACCTTACAGAAAGATGGCTTCGTTCAGTCTTCTCCATCACTATTTTTATCCGAGTTAGCTAAAGTAAAGGTAATGAAGTCTGCTGTCTGCACGCAATCTCTCCTTCTCCACAATTGTAGACACGCTTGAACTTATTTCCACATCTTTTTTTCCCCCGAAGTCTGCAAATGGCAGATGTCTTGCTAGGAAACATTCATGGTATAGGGATTCCACATATTCCTGAGTAGGCAAAGAGAAATAATTGGTTAATATGATCTAAGCAATATTGGCACCAAGTATGTAACCACAGCCCTAAACTACAAAATCAATAAAACCAATTCTAACCAACTGTAATCAGATCCCATATTAGCCTTTCTCTAATTAACAAAACAAAACAAAAAAACAGCCTTCCTCTGACTTTTCTTCTGCACTGGCACACATAAATACAACAGGAAAGTAGGGAAATTCCAAGGCACCTCTGGGGAAGTGTTGCTTGATATATATTCAACTTGAGCAATAAATCCTTCTGTCAAATCCATTATCCCTGAAAGACATTTTGCTGACATAAAGATATTTTTTCACCTGATGAAAGTTTTGTATGCAGCAGTGCACAGGAAAATAGAAGTCTGTGTGCACAGGATCCAGACTGTATGCACATACCTAGCTCAAGCCTGGCAACAGGGAAAAGAGGAGGGGTGGGGGAATCAAGACGAGGAAGATGCAGATGCTTGTAGCTGCACTACGTTATTAGCACTACAATGAGCTGTCAGTTTTTACTGTACACATATGGATTGGTATGCCAGGAGATGGGCTGTCGGGATACATAAACAGAAAAGGCCAGGTTCCAATGGCTGAACAATAGTCTAGAGAGAGGGCAAACCTCCTCTTTAACTGCACTTCCCTGCAGGAAACCCAGCTCGCAATAAAATCCTCCTGTATCCTGTCTCCTAGTCTCGGAGTGTTGACTCAGTTCCAGCTAGTCATGTAGGTCATATCTGAAGAAGCAGATGAATGTGGGCTGCTGGATAGAACCAGGAATATATTCTGGAAGAAAGCTCCCTGCATTAGATGAAAGGAGAACAAGCCTTTGGAGAGGTTATTTTTTCCCTCCAGTCAGCAAAAAGATAACTGCTTCTTTAGTTAGCAGTCTTCATCAGATTTAATTTAGCTAACCAGGTAAAACAGTGAAGGAGCTGACTGAAGGAAGTCATCTTGCTATATACTTGTTCTTTCAGAACTCAGCAAGTATTCTCTTGATCTGTTCTGGTACTTTACAGGCTGACAGTGGCATGCAGGTCACAGACTAACACTGTTTTAGAGTATCTGACAGGTGTCTTGAAAATCAAGATAGTTAGGAGCAATATGTGCTTTTATATTTTTCACTTCAAAAAGAAGAAATCAGCATATTTGTATTTGAAACTGATTAGGTCATTATACTGCCTTTACAAAACCAAGGTAGAGTCTTTTTGGCAAAGAAATGAGTAATTATACTACTTTTAGCAGGAGTACACTATTCCTATTTTTACATTTCCTGTTCCAGGAAGGAAAGAGTGTTTTTTGTTGTTGTTGTTTTTTTTGCTTTTTTTTTATGGACTTCTCTTTCCTAGCTGAATCAAATCAGTCAGTGGTGATGCTGAAAGAATTATGTTTCCTGCTTTCTTGTGCTTAAGGAAGTTCTTATATGACTTTTGAAATCATAGCATGTTTTTCCGTAACTCATTAATATCACACTTGTTCCACATGCTGTTTAACATTTACTTATTAATTTAAGTACTTATGTTAACCACTATCTCAAATGATATTCCTTTTCTTTTAGAAAGACAAACTAGAGCAATATTTAGGACGCTCTGTGCACTCTTTTTGCTTATTGTAGAAATCATTTTTCTGTAGAAATTCTGTCCCTTGCCCCACTTTACTGACTTCAAGCATTTCAGTACTGTATTTCTCAATGAACTGTAGCAGGGAGGGTACTGAATACTTAACCTTACTGAGTCATTTATTATAAAAGTGGAGGCAAAAGCTAGTCCAACCTGGGTTGCAATACTCTGATTCTACTTAGGATTCCTAACACAACTCCCTTTTCCCCCCTCTCTTCCCATTTAGTAACTTTGTGTGCTCTTAATTAACTGACATGTTCCATTCCAGAAGAGGTTGCATTTTCAAAGAACATTAAAGTGTTTACCAATAATTTAAGTTGTGAAAAATTTTAGGATCTACAGATTGTGCTGTTAAAATATGCTTCCTTCATTGGAATCAGCATCAATCTCCTGTATGTTAACAGCAATGAGTAGTCACTTGTACTGATATAGTGTAAGCAGTAACTCATTAATGATCATAGTCTATGAATGTGCAAAAATTTCACTCAGCTCATTTCATATATGTGGAATACAAAACAAAAAATTAGAAGCTTTATATCCAGGGTCCAGTTGTAGTTCCCTCAATTCTTGTTAAAAATTAGATAGTACAGCTATATTTATGTTGTCAAGTAGGCCAAGATTCTACAGAAATACACAGCTGATGCTGAGGATCTGACCTCCATTCTACACATACTCCAAGGTTTTTAAATTCAAACTGTTTTCAACTGAGTTTCTGGCCTAAGTGCCTGATGTGGCTGGAGTACATTATGTGTACTCCTGGAGCATAACTTCCAGTCTAATTTCACCCAAAGAGAATAGAGTTCGCGCGCTCCAAAATCAGCCCTTGAGGCCAAACCAAACCCAGGAAATAGAGATTATCAGGATTTGCTTCAAAATTACACTTCTGATCTAAACAAAAGTACTAATGGAGGTACATCAAAACTGATTCTGACAGGATGCATGTAACAGTATTTCTGATATTCTGTATTTCTGATATTCTGATATTCTGCATTTAAGTTATTTTACGAGACATTACAATCACAACCTAGAGAAAAGGATAACTGACCGATGCAGACTTAATTTTGCTGTTTCCGGCATGGTATAAGAGCTCTTACTTTTAGGCACACCTCCTGAAGTGTAAAGTAATTATACTTAAGTGCTTATCTAATGTTTGTATCCAAAGATATGGGAATTCCTTCTGCATCATTTCCAGACACACTGATTCAGAACAGTTGCTGACACTAAGCTCCCTTAAAATCAAAGACTCGCTTTTGTATTTATTCAGCAGTTTTTACTGATGGGAAGAATTTTTCTTGGAGTAGTGCTACAGTTCCATGATATTTGTATCACTGCATGACAAAGTTGCATAACAACTTTACTCACTCTGTACTAGCAAGTTAGCACAACATGAAGATTTGGGGAGCAATACTCCTATGTAGCATTAGCATCAAGAGTTACAGGCTAAATTGGAGAGTCCTGTAAGGCTGGTTTGCACTCCTATATTTATACTGCTTTTTGTTATCACAGGTTTGTATGTGGACATGTTGAAACTGTAATACCAGCCCCCAATGGCCAACCTTTCCTGTTGTACATACAAATCATCGTCCTTAAAGTGGACACAAATTGCTACAGAGTTGCCAGACACACACTCTGCCAAAGAAACAACCCTACAACTGTCTTCCCAGAGCTGCTGTTCTGCAGAGAGCAGGTCTCCTCTCAATGCCATCTTTCACTCTTTCACAGTGAAGATACACGAGCTAGATAAAGCAGCAAGGTAGTCCAGTAACAGCGCAACATCAGAAGCTATAAGCCTAGGAAAGAACTGTACTTAGAGCTGCTGTTAGACTCAGAGACTTTGGGTTTACCCTTTGACTTAGGTGATTTTATAACCTTTTCAAAAGCAGATGTTTTTAATAAAAGCACAGAAATGCTGGAAGCCTTGTTTAAACAACAGCTATATTGAAAAAATCTGAGTTCAGTCATTTCACTTTTAAGGCTGTGACATTTCTCAGTATCCCTTCAATTCGGGCTCTGGTACCATGAGGCCTAATTCCCATTGTTGGTGCTGATTTGTGCCTACATTGAAGGGGACAATACTCCCGTTGTAGGGCCAAGGAATGAAGTCAGCTTGTTTGCTGGATGTGCCAGTCTGAGGGAAACAAAACAACATCCTAGTGCTCAGGTGCTCTTCTTGATATGGCCAAGGATTCAGCTTGATATACAAGACTACAGATCTGAGGTGACACTATTAATATAGGGTGTTCTAATAGGATTTTTTTTTAATGCTCCATTTCGCCTGGTCAGTTTACTGAGAGGAAACTCCCATAGCCATAAAATGTTCACCACATAATAAAACCATCAATACATCAAATTAATATGAAACAAGGGAGTACTTAGTGAATTAAGCATGGATTTTTATGCTTTCAGAGGTAAATGACAGATGCCATAGGTCCTGTCTCTGCCAGCTGGTACCATCGTCTTTACCATGGTGGCAGTGCTCTGCTTCCTGCCTACAGCTCCCACTCCTGTTACAGCCCTGCCAACCCTTGCACTGGAGATGAGCTGCACCCCTCCAGCAGCCTCCTACCACCTAGCAGCTTGATTTGCACCACACACGCTTGCAGTGCCACTGCCACCTCTCTGCACCCCTGCACGAGGCTGACTTTGCCTTCCTCTCCTGCCGAGCCCGACTTGCTGCGTACAGCCCTGGCAGCTATTCCCAGGTGGTGCTGCCTAAGGCATCACAGAGGAACACATGGAAGACGGTTTTGTTTGCTTTCAACTTCATCAAACCTCTCAGTCTTACCCCTCAGTACTATAACCATAGTTCAGAAAATAATCTTCTGCTTTGTCTTAATGTATTTAATTATTCCAAATTTACTCCATTCCTGAAGCAAGAACTTGTCCTGATAAGTGCAGAATAATAGTAAAATGAACATCAAAGCCTGTCAGAGACTAAGGTGAGATAAAACATTTAACTTTAGGGCAAATCTCAGTATGTGCTCGCCTAATGGAAGCACAGCCTAAAACCTCATGGACTCAGGAAACAGAAACCCTGGATCTGTTTTTTTTTTCCCCCGCTTTCTCTCTGACCTCCTAAAGTCAGCTGCGCGCGGTCTGCCTCAGTGCCCCAGGGTGCACGAGGAGCTAGGCTGCACCTCAAGGCCACTCTGCCCTCTGCAGCCACGTTCGTCCTGCTGTGCTCTCTGCAGCAGAGCTCACTGACCATCCAACACCCTGACACACTCATGCTGTTACTTTAGCTGCTGGCTGTTCTGGTCTAGTGCTTGCCACAGCAGAGCACACACCATAAATCCCAGCAGCAGGTTTCTGATGAGATCCCAATGCAAGAGGAGTGTCAGGGCCTCGCTGCTTTCAAATGAAGCTCATTCCATTTACATCCAAACCAGTCTTTTAGAAATGGGGATTGTGAGATACAATGAATATACACCCTGCGTTATAGGTATTTCTTCTGGGGAAAGCAGTGTGGCATTACTTTCTATTCAACATGTTTCATTTACTATGTAATAGATCACAGCTTGGGGATGAAGACTCCTTCCACGCTTATTGTGTAAACCACCTGAAGAGCTTTCTTTAAAAGCACGATCATTATTTCATAGTTTTATATTTCATACTTCTCCTACTGGTAAAAGGCCAACAGACAGCTACATACATTCAATTTATTTGTGGCACGCTTCATATAAACATAACCTGCGTCTTAAAGTGATTTGATAATTTCTGCTGTTATGAAGCAAATACAAATGTATCCATAAAATTAAGCAGCCATCATAGCAAACTGAATTTATGAGAGTTCTCCCAATTTATGAGAGTTGTCAAAGAAATAAATTGAGCTCTTTCCTCCTTTAGAATACACCAAAATGTATGTGAAGGTGGCAGCTGGATGAAGCCAGTTTGCCTCACGCTAACACAGTCGCAGCAGCCTCCATGTGAATCAGTCTGCACTGGCGCCCCAGACCCAACTGGCGAGCCATAACAGACTCAAGACTCTGAGCACTGTCTCTTGCCCTAGGATAATTTCAGATAGGAATTTCCAGCAGATAAGCAGTCCACATCATCTCACAAATCCTGCTCACTAATATCAGATGTTCTAGAGAAATATATAAAAATCTGTAGAAGAATATAAGGAACAGGCTGCCAACAGGAAGTTTCTTTTTGTACTCTCCTCTGTCAGAGGTTGGCTCATGTTCTGAAACTACAGACACATAAACACAGCTGCATTTGTGCTATTTTAAAAAGGCCAGAGGTGAGAAACTAGAATACATTTATAGAGATATGTAATAGCCTTCTGGGGAGTCACTGCTGATAACCAGGAACAGTGATAACAGCAGATAAATAATGAAAAATCAATTATATTTTAAAGAGCACTTTAATTTTAATAGGCCATGGTGATGTTAATAATACAGGGAAGGACATTTTTAAAGCATTTGTCTTGACATTCACCTTACGATGCTTTGGTAATATATGCATGTGGTTGTGATGAGCTAGAAGCTTTAGCAGATGAGAGAGAGATACATTTATATTCCAGTTTCTTAGTTCTTAAAATTCTGCTTTTCTGTTTTGTGGCATTACTATGGGGAATTTGGGGATGAACAGGGTATGTCTCATCTTTTGAGATCTAAATCAAGCCAAACAATCAGAAAAAAAATGATCAGGTGAATAATTACAAAAGAAACTAATCTAAAAATCTTTTTTTTCAGGACATTCTAGATTGATACTCTTCTTTATTATTAATTCTTATTGCCTAGACCTGCAATCCTTTGAACTAGCCAGTGTATAATGAAAAGATATTCTTAACTAGTAGGGCAGAATTAAGGTGTTTATTGTCATTTCAAAACAATAAAAAACACCAATGTCAACAAAATAGGTATGAATTACTCAAGCATTTCTCTGGTAATGGGATATGAATCCTTTCACTGAGATGTAATTTAAACAAATGGCAACTGTTATGTCACCTGTCTTGCAAGAAATGAGCTAACGGGATTCTTGCAGTTCCGGGTTCCAACTGCAACTTTACATCTGCCATTACATCACAGCTCTGCTGGCAGCCTCGGCACACTGTGAATGTGGACATCCCATTTCTTGGCATAGTTTGACCTGGTAAAATGTATGAGGACCATCTTGCAGAGGACAAGAGTTATCTTAGATGAGCCACTAATGTGCAGTGCCTTCACAACAGCGTTTGGCAGCCCATTTCCCAGTTTTAATACAGAGAAGCAATCACAGACTTATATAGCACACAGATAGTAGCTGTTACCGCAGAGCCTTACGGGTCACATCTGTCATCAGTGGTCTCATCCTCTAATTAACAGTCCCATCCAAAGAGCATCACATGTCAGCAACTGAAACTGGAAATGCACTAGCTGCTTCAGTTGAGAGGCCAGGGGAGAAGGAATACTGCAGTCTAAAATGCCACTGATAACTGGCACTGAAGAGCACAAACCAGAAGACTAAGCCACATGTTTTTGCCCATCATAAGATCAGTAAAAATCAGTTATTTAGCGATAAGAGATGGCACCAAACATCATATCAACACAAATAGAAAATGTCCCACTGCAACAAATGACAAATGAACAAGGATGTGAAGCCATGCAGAACCAGGTCAACATCATTAATACTGCCAACAATGTACCTTCTCACTCTTAACCTCACACAATCAGTTTCACCAAGTGAAAAAAAAAATATGGGAGATTTAGGAAGAAAGGAGACTAATACAGAAGTTCTTAACACAAGGATTATCTGTCAGGTACAGTAATCAATACAAAAGCTTTCTTGAATCACACAAACCAATGTGTCTGAATTACAGTAAAAAGAATTATGTGTCAAAATGCTAAATACGAAACCCTTGTCTTCATTCTGCAAAGATTCTAAAATTGATGCACATTCAAAGGTTGCTGTCAAGTAGTCTTATTTGTATAGCTTTTCAGTAATTTTAGCTGCTTGGTTTCTGAAAGGTAAACATACTTAGAGCTTGCCAAAAGCTTTCTATCCGTAAATCTCAAAATTCTTCACAAAAGTAGATGCAGTGTTCCCCCTTAGGAAAAATCTAAAGGCCTTGACATACAAGCTGTGACAAATCTTGCTGTAGTGTCCTAAGAAATGATCACTCCAAATATCTCTCCTTCTACAGGATACAGCTGTTTCTGCAGCAGTGCTGGCAGAAGGGCAGGTCTGCCAGTTGCCCAGCCACCACACCGCAATATTTCCTGCCTGACTTGGCTGCTGGCAAAAATGTCACAAGCAGGCATTGCTCCTCCTGACTCTTTTGTGGGGCTCGTAACTACTGAGGGGCAGATAGGTGGCACTTCTGCAAGCCTGCACCTTGAAATTCTGCAGGGCTCTTTTGCTAAACAGCTGGGGCACAGAGTCTGTCTTTTGGTCACCACATAGTCTGCATCTAGCTCAATTGATATATACTTGGTTCCCTATCTAGTGCATTAAATCAGGAGTCCAGTCCTGAAACTTTTATTGGATAAACATTCCAATTTTCTTTTTCTTACAGGCATTAGGGTGCTGTTTACATTGTATCAGCTTCTCTATTTACCAAACGAAGGTTTGAAATTAGAGGGAAAAAGTATGAGCAAAACCCTTGTTTCTTCAGTTATTTTTGAGGCACAGTATGGAAAACTATATATTTTTTAATTAATTTAAAATTATATTATTATTCATACTCTACAGATTTAATTCTTTCTAGTACCTATTTCAAATAAAGACAGATCATTTTAAAATTGCCAGTACTGAACTATTAAAGTTGCTATAGAGTAGAGGTCAGATTTATAGCTGCTCTTAAATTTTATGGTGTTTTTAATCACAGTGTAATAAAAATACATAGGAATGTCATGGTTATTTTCCAAGCTCTTTAAAAACATGAGTCTTTTCTCAATCTGCATTATAACATCTGTCTAGATTTACACATTATTTCTCAGCCCTAAGGTTATGACCTTCCCTTTTGTTTACAAGTCTGCAAAATTAATGCTCTCCAATTTGAAATTGGTGTATTTTATTACCCCTCATTTTAGTGGTATCAACAGGAAAAAAGATACGTTAAATAGCTCCGTGTTAGTACGGTTCAATCTCTAATAGCAGACATGAGTAGCTATTTAAAGGTGAAGAACTGCTACTAGGCTGTGTCAAAAACAGCAGAAATTTCTACTTACTAGCTGTAATAATAGCAAAGTATTTCTCATTTCTAAAGAAGTAAACTTCACTTTGTTTTTGTAAGATAGTATTGTTTCTACATGTTTATACTTAATACAGACATTTTAATTTTTGTTAGATATTTTATGAAAGGAAAAAAAAAAGAAAAAAAATAGAGGAAGTTACTTGCCTTTTTTTAAGAATTGCCAGACGTTTTCTACTTCTGTCCCCCAGTGGTTGAAACCCAACTGAAGATTCACTGTTGCATTAATGATTTATTTTGGTGCTCAGCAGAAGCACTTCTGGCCCGAGGATCCATGGTACTGGATATACAACACCATCCTACAAGTTTCGCACACATTTCCTCACCATACCTAGTAAGAGGCAACACAAACCACAAAGTTTCTTCAACAGAAAACACAAAGTAACTTCAAATGATTATCTTTTTTATATACAAGTCTCAAAATACACAAATGATATATATTTTAGTGGATATGGACTATTATTGTTGTCCATTTTATTATGAACTACGAGAACTTTGGCTGTATCCTAACATAAATAATGACAATCAATATATTATTTTATACCTGGGATATTTTTTCTTGTATTACTCACTGTTAAATTTTAAAAATAATGACTAGTACCTAGAAAGTACTACAGAAAGGTAGTATATTTTTTCTTCGGTGTAGTTGTCATAGCTGGAAAATATGGATAAGATTTACTCCATGACCTTTTCTTTAAGCCATTTTCTGCAAGATGCTTGAGTTGGCCTTCCTGACTCCTGCCCTGCAGTGCTCTCAGTAGGGATTGCCCACTGTGCCTATTTAGAGCCTTCCAGGGTCTAGCCTTAACTGCCACATGTTGAGTGCAGCATTTAGTAAGTTCCAAAGGGCCAAAGCAGCTCTCGGAGCACCTGCAGCATTCACCTCTTAGGAACAGGTCTCTAGTGTCTTGGGATTTCTCTGTACTTCTGAGATTGTGTTAGAGTAGCTACATTAACACAGAGGCTTTCCCACAATATATATTTTTGTCTGCATTCATTAGTCACTCAGGTCTCTGAATATCTTAAGCAGCAAAATATTTTTCTTTCAGTGAAGCTGGATCTACATCAGTGAAGCTGGATCTACATCAAGTGTTTTGTCAGTACATCTAAGCTGATCAGAGGGCATGGTGTCTGCTTGTTTTACTCAAAAGTGCTTGCTGGCCAAGTTTCATAGTTAAACCAAATCTTCCTTGTTGAGAAGCCTATTACAGCTTCTCTAAGTTCATCATTATTTCTATGACTAATAAGTCCTTAGGAATCTACACTTCCTGTTCCAGTCAGAGGCTTTCAGCATCTAAAAAAAAGGATCATTCCAAACAGCTGGTAGATTAAGCAGCCAGTGTCTTTTTGCTGTCATGTCTTGTTCGTTCCATTTTGCAAGTGTTTACCACCCCATACTTTGAATGGATAGTGACCTTCTTTTCTGCTTAGTTTATACTAAGGTGATCATCAACTTGAGGTGAGCCAGGATGTGCTTGGTTCTAGGGATGGTTTTTGAAGTAGGTGCCAAAAACTTGCCATTGTCTTTTACTCTAGCTAGGTTAGTTTAAAATCATATTTAAAATTTAAAGAGACTCCTTTAACAGATGTTCAAAG
>JAUBNY010000623.1:3991136-4004919 GCA_032275445.1 Crypturellus soui | reverse complement strand
TTGAAAAACATTATGCTCCTAGGAGCTGATAAAAGCACTTGTAGTGAGGTTTGATGGTGCCAGGGTGTTTTGGAAGAGCCTTAACCACAGCTTTTGTGCCAGTCTGTATGATGCGTAGGGACTGCTCAGGAATCAGTATTAAGTACACAGCATCATGAAGGAGAACCCTCTCTCTTCTGTCTGCAAGAGATAGCTGCACAGCCTGCTTGGTGGGGCAGGCAAGTCAGACCTGCTTGCTATTAAGTGCATTCCTATGAGTTTCTTCCCTGGTTACAGAACAGAGCAATAAGTACAATAAGTCCTAGAGCAACTCATGCTGAATCTCAGGGAGCAAGGCAAAGCAAGTGATGAAGATGTGGAGAAGACTTTGTTCTCCCAGCCATTTTGTGAACTTTACTGTGCTCATCTTGCACTGTACCATGTTCACATATGACAGAAGAACCTTGTTTGGCCTTCCAGTGTCACAAGGAGGTCTTCACAGATTGGCTTACTGCATGGCAAAAAATGGAATGAAAATTTAATTATTAAACTACAGTTTTCACAGCAGAATCCTGGTAGTGGAGAAGCTGGGCTTAACTCACCCCTCGTTTTAAATCCCCCAGTCTCCCTGCCTCGCCTGGTTGACATGGACTGGAGGGTGGACATCAAGACCTCTTCAGACAACATCAGCAGAATGGCAGTCCCTACTTGCCTGCTACAGTTGAAGGTACTAAAAGATTGTGTTAGTTAGGGGAGAGCTTTTGAGTATTAGTAACTTTCTTCACTGGCCACATCTATCATTTGGGGGACATAACCAAGCTTCCCATATTTCTTGCAATTCTTGGTTCCTCTGAATTAATAAAATCAGATAGGCGTGCTTAAGAGAAGGAGGAAGATTTGCATGTGTGGAATGGGTTGAAGTATCCTATGGGGTATCACTTAAGATACTTTTGATAGGGATGTAGCTTCCTACCCTAAGACTTCAGAATTCTCTCTTACTCAGTGCTGCTTCCTTGCACTCAGTCAGTGGGAGTACACTTCACTAGTGAGGCAAGCAGCTAAGGAAGCGTGCCCTGGTCTTTCAGGATGGAGCTGGATGCCAGATTTGGAACACTTTTGTCAATGCATCCCTTAAGCACTGACTTTACTAGTGGCAGTGGAAAAAACATGTGGATGGATTTTTTTTCTTACAACTAACACCTGCATTCTATTTTCAGATTCAGGAAGATGCTGCCTTATGTGGAAATAATCCTGTTGTTTCTGCAGTGACTGTGGAACTGAGTAAAGAAACCCTGGACACTATGCTGGAAGGTCTGGGAAGGATCCGGGACCAGCTTTCTGCTGTTGCAAACAAGTGAATACCAGAGGGCATGAATTTCATCTGCCAGGAAGGAAATTATTCTCCACCTACAGCTCTGATAAGTTGCAGCCCAGTGTACTATATTCTCTGTCTTAACCAAACAAAATTAAAGAGATTTCTCTTTTAAGTTAATGAAGATAGCTTTTGAAAAGCTAAAAATTAAACATGCACTTGGTCTGGTACCAAAACTGTTTTCCTAATGTTGCTGAACAAAAACTCTTCTCCATTTCAGAGAAGGATTTAAGGGTTGAGAGTCTGGCTTAATCACAAGGGTCATAATGGGAAATGGCAAATAGTTGCAGGCAATGAAGTGAGACCTATCTCTCTGCCCTGAAATTAGGATCTAAAAGGCTCAGCCTGGCTAATGGGCTGCCTTCCAGCATTAGCAGCCAAGGAGGGTGCTTCTTTCTGAAACATGCATGTACTGAGGCGTATGCTGGATGTAGCGCGCACTCCCTCCTAACAAAGCACAGCCGTGCTGCAGATTGTTATTACAGGATAATGTTTTGAAATAGGGCAATTTTGTTCCAATGAATCCCCTTTCGATCAGCTTCGTAGCACCATTTGCAAAATGACTACTCTGAACATCTTAAACAGCAAGTAATTTCCTTCTGTCAGAAAAGGAAAAAAAAAGGGAGGTTAGATCATTTGTGTTCAGGTGTATAGGACTGTGTCACTGCTGCTGCAGAAAAGGCAGGCTAGGAAAGTAAAAAACTGATGGCTGTTGTCTGTATTGTAGGATACCTTTCTGTGGCATTGGTGCCTCTGCTTCCCTAAAGTATTCTGTTGTTTGTGTGAGTCTTCATTTAATTAAAGAAATGAATTGCTAATTGATTTTGTAAGTCTTTTTTTTTTTTTTTTTTTTTAATCTAGAAGATGTTAATCTGGGCTATCTGGGGTTTTTTGATAGTGTTTTGGTTCTAGACTAGTTTAATGGATATTTAGTTTTGTTTCTCAAGAAGGATCCTTTGTTTCCTTCTCAGATAGCTTGATTTGCTCTGTCCATTCTCCATTTACTAAGGTGTTGTAAAAAAGCTCACCTTCTGGAAGAGGTACCAGTTTTGTCCAAAGTCACAGGTGATGATCTCTATTTTTTTACACATCTGTGTATAGTAAAAGGGTAGTAGTAGTAATGGGGGAATGAACAAAATGGAGACATCTTTCTCATGAGAAAGCTACATCCACTGCTTTACTTATGGCAAAGACCCGCCCTCCCCTCTTTCATAAAGCATCCGATTCTCCCTTAACACAGAGAAAATGGTCACGCCTTTGTTTGCAATCACAAATTGCTCAGGATGTGTACATAAACTATAGCACCTTGTTAATTAATTTTGAACATCCCCATGGAGGCCAGAAGAGAACGTAGGTGTAAGTGAAGCCTGTGATTAAAAGATCCTGGGATTACACAGTTTGCACAAAATTGAGATGACATCTATGACTTGGAATAATAACAAGTCTTGGTTAAGATCTGCTGGATGGTACTTAGAGCTAAGATTGTAACACTTAATACAGAGTTCAAGATAAACTGGTAAAATTTATATTTAATAGGGAGACCTAAAATGAGAAGATGAATATTCAAGCACCTGTTAGATAAGATTCAAGTTATGGAAAACATCAGTTTTCTGTATGGAAAACAGAATAGTTCAGTTTGAGAAGTTGTTTTTGGTTTTTTTTTTTTTTTGCCTTTGCAGCCTAGACTTAAAGTCAAATAGTTTATATTGTACTGTGTATTTTAGAAGGTAAGAATCAATGAGGAGATGAATAATGCATAACAAAGCATTTGTGCTATTAGAGAAGCTAAGGAATTCAATACATAGAAGAAATCTTTGAAGGAAATCTTGAAAGTGTGGTCCAAATGTAATACCTAATTAAGTGAAAACTAATAGTTGTATAATGATTTTGTATGAAAACTATGCAACTATAGAACAGGGCTTAATCACTCACTGACTAAAAAGGATGTAACTATTGTGCATTACTTTGCTTTCTTTTCTTCAAGTGGATGATGGACCAAGCAAATTAGGTAAATAATCCTATGCTACCCCATAGGAGGTAGAAAAGCTTGGAGCTGGAGAGGCTGTTTTACCAATGTGGCACTAGCTGCAGGTGGTTACAAAGTTATCATGGAGACGGGGTAGTGGAACTCTATTAAAGGAGGTTGCCCACTAGATTAGAGACCTAGGGAACATCTAATGATTTCAAGCGGTATCAAGACATTCCACATGAAGATACTGGTATTCTCTAGTCCAAGATTTAGGAGGCTCTAAGAGCTTTCTTTCAAATCTTTCTTTCTCTAAAGCGTGAATCATTTTCTTATTGGCTCTTACCACCTTTGTCAGAAGTAGAACCAAGACTCCTCAGAAAAAGATGTATAAAACATGAGAGACTGAGAGGGACTGTCATTACCAGACCAGCAAGAGTACCTCATTAAGTCTTCTTAAAAGCTATTTAAAGAGACGATTAAACATAGAATAATATGCCTGTGAGTGCTGGCAGTCACGTTAGCTTTTCAGTAGAATGATTGCTGTCTTAAAATTAGTTAGGTTCTTTATCCTCCTTCCAGATATTGCTGCTATTTGGGAGGCTACCGTAAATGTATGTAGTGTTATTTTATTACCATCTTGTTCCTGTGTCAACATCTCCCTTTAGCTCACTTCTCTCCCAGCTTTCCATTTTTCCCTTACAACAAACTGAAATTCAGTTCCACGTGCAAGGGATAAACATAATAAACTCAATTGTAAGCACTACAGAGTACAGCATCCTCGTAATCATTTTTCACTCACATGCTGCTCCCGTGAAGGGGTTCATCACAGAGGTTCATTTCTGAAGAAGTCTATTTGAGGAACATTAATAAAAAGAGAGCTGTCATAATATGTGAATCACCTGGTTGAACTTATCCTCCCAGGAAACCACAAAGTTTCACTGTGAAGTAGAGCTCAAAAAGTCCATCTTCATACTAGCCTTATTTGAGAAGTAGAAAAATGACTCCTACACATACACTGTTTATCAAGTGACAATTCAGTTAGTTACACTAAGCAAAGCACTTAGTGAGAAATTTGTTTGTAAAATTCAAGTATACAAGTTGAATTTAAATTGTAATTTCACGGTCCTGGCATGGTGCTGAAGCTGACTGTATCCAAGTAATGAAAAGGCACTTAGAATGTAATGTTTTAAGTAGTATTTGCAAAAAGTAACTTTATTTCTTCTTACCAAAAGAGACTGCAAGAAAATGTTCTTCAGACAGTTCAGGCTAAAAATTGCATGGAGCTGCATTTGGGAGCTGAGAGCATGAATAACTTCTTAGGGTGAAGCAGCCTCTAATCAGAGGGTAAGCTAGGACTCGTAATACTTTTTGAACACAACAAAGCATTATCAGGACTCAAGACAATTTGGCAAAGCGATAGTAGTAACCCTGCATTGAGTTTGGGTTATAGTTTGTGAAAATTAGTCAGGCTTTCCCAGACCTATCACCTATGATTTTTATTTTGCTTTTAACTGAAATGCTATTCTTAAACTTCAAACAATATTTTAGAATTGTTTTCAACTAAGAAAATAAATATTGGTTAAGATTTGTTTGGTATCTTATCTTTATCAGCTGTGACAAAGTTTAAGAATATGTATGGGACCCCATGCCCAGATTAAAACTCAAGTAGACTTACTTGTTACAAATTTGTGATGGGTCTTTTGATAAGTGAAGGGCTTCTCTCACAATATCCCAAATCACAATATCCCAGCATGATATCAGTTCTAACTATTATGAAGAACAACATTTATCAGTGTCATTTCCTCAGCTGCCTTAAAATTCATTACTTCTTATTATTTTGAGTTGAACTAATTCTGTTTACATGCTGAAGAATATAATTTAAAGAATTGCAGGAAACCCTATAAAAGTAAGCAGTTCAATGATTTCACTAATCTTTCTCACAAACTTCATAATAGAAAACACTCAGTAAGATGTAAAGAGGTAAAGCAGGTGCTTATGATTGTGATAAATCAGAAGTGTTGGACACTGAGAAATCCTACCTCCACAGTCCCTTTTCTAACTTTATGACACCCTTAGTCAGAAAGAAAGTTTTAATTAGGTAACACAGTCATTATACTAGCCTCCACATTATTTTGCCTTTTTACAACAGATGTTTTGCAGGCAGTTGCTACATTTTCTCTCTTTTAGTTTTAATAAAATAGGTTAGCAATGTTTGGAACATCTTATCCTTGCTTATTGAATAACTGTCATCTCCTGGATGTAATTTTATTAAGGCAATATAATTTAAAGGCGGTTGGTTTACCACTTGCCAATAACCAGGTCAGGAGCATCATTGCGCTAGCCCAGTTCTGCAGTATTACAGTAGAACACTTTGCCTTATACACCATCCCGACCACTTAATCCTGCCCTGCGTTTTCCAGCAGCTCTGATGTTTCACATTCACATGGCCCCACCTGAAGGTGCTGCAGTAGGACTGACGAATTAAACCTCACAAGTTCCAGAAGGGGGATTTATATGTGCAAGGTGAGATTAGAATGTGTGTGCAAAAGGTCCCGAATTTCTGAGTTATTCTCAGTAAACCACACATCCTTCCCAGAGAAGAGTTAGTAACTAGAGATAAGGAACTGAGATATTTTCCCAAATCAACAGGAAAGAAAAAAAAAAAAAAAAAAGTTTGTTACATCCAGCTCTTAGAAACACTAACCACTTACTTGGCATCCTTAGGACCCTCACGGTAGATGTCCATTTTTTAAGCCATTTGTATAATTGGGAAAATTAAGGATGGTAGACAGTATCTAGTCTAATCAGATCGCCTGCTATCACTTTTGTAATGCCTGTCCTCTACAAAGTGACTACCCAATCCTTGGCATTGTAAATGTGTGAGAACCTTCCTGGCCTGGATCTGTACAGCAGTCTATAAAGTTCCTTTACTAGGGCTGAGTACAAGTCTTGCCACCATCATTTCTACTGAAGTACACCTGAGGTATATAACACAAAGTTATACTGCGTGTGCTACCCATCCTGTGACATAAATTCAGTATCTTATTTTACAGTGTAACAGGAAGAAAGTTGAGTGCAGTAGTGTGGCATTGGCATTACAAGCCAGCAAGCTTCCTGGATTTCACCTAAGGTCTTGGTCTTTTACAAGTAAACAAGAGTAAACAAGGAAGAAAGGACTAGTATAAAATCAGTTTTCCTGGAAGCTTATGCCTTCTGCCCAGGAGATGGCGAACTTGGTCTCCCAGTTTTATTCCATCATTCAGTCCCTCTGCACGAAGCAGAAATCTGGGGCTGGAGTTTTGAGAAGCCAGGAGGAATAAAGTGCCTGGAATAGCCCAAACAGAATCATTTACTTTAGCAGCTGAACAGGGAAGACAGAAATAGTACTCACTGGTTTAGCAAAAGGTCTGTCATCTGCTACCACATTTATGGGTTGAGCCAGCTGAGCACATTTTAGGGGAAGCTGGCAGAGTTGGTGGTGGTAGATGGCTCTCTGCAGCTTGCCAGTCATTTGTGATTCTAATCTGACAGAACCAAGTAGAGTCCTTCCTTTTATGCCAGTTAGACAGACACAAATTTCTCCAGGAACTGGAGAAGAGCAGCCTTTTATTTAAAAAGGATTTAAAAGGTTTCAAAACCAACTCTCTCACACAATGCACAGTTTGCACAGATTTCTCTTTAAACAGCAATACGTGGAGGATCTGTGACAACCATGGTTGTAGAGAGAAGGTGGAGGGGAAGAGCCTGCCAGGGAGGGAGTCCTCTCTCCTGATGTTACAGACTGACCGTTCCGCACCCTCACCTTCTGACAGATATCACCTTGCCAGTGTGTGAGACGACCTGCTCATTCACATGGGCAACACTGATGCCTCATAAAGCACTGTCAAATACTCAAAGGCACTGAACAGAGACAGTTGAAGAGAATCCCATTCCCATCCCTCCTCTCATCCCGTTACAGCTGTTGTAAATAGTTTTTTGTAATAATCATAAGTATAGCCCTTAAAAAAAAATGAGGGAGACACAATTTTTCAAGCTGACAGTGTCCCTTTATGCTGATGAGATAGTGAAGGCTCAGTGCCAACTAGCAGCAGAATTATAATAGCATCCATTAGAGCTGTTAGTTAGAGTCTGCCAGTGCTTCTGTTTGTAATTTAGTGGGTTATAACTCAGCCATGCACATAGGATGCAGGAAAAAGTTTTCATTGAAAATCTGGACAGTGGGTGTTTAGTTTCTTTAGAAAAGTATCAAATTTGCTTTGGTGCTCTAGACCATGCTGTAAGGAAGAGATAAGAAACCTGACTGAGAAGATTGACTCCACCAATGCCTGGCCTTTGTGCTGATGAGAATTGGTCTAATTGGAAACACTGACGTCTTTACAACTATATCTGCAACTGTAGCTCCAGAGGTGTCCAAACCCCACTCTGTATCAGCAAGACTCGAGGCAAATTTCATCCTTGTGAGCAGAGCACTTTCCAGCCAGACTTGCTGAGCTGCATCTCAGCCCTGCTCAGCAGCCTGTAGAAAGCTCGTCGCAGAATTGTAATGAGAGACAGTACGGCACACATGGTCAGTACTGCAGTTCCTTTGCAATTTGCAGGATTTAGGCCTTATTGGTTCATTGGCAGACCCTTTTTCTGCACTTCTGTCATTTAGAGACATGACTTTTACTTTTGATTATTTCTGTAATCTCCTAATAATAGTCAGTATTATCTTGTGTTTTACTAGACCTAAATGGCAGAAAGGCATGGCCAAATCTAGAAAGATGGACTTGGATGCCAGGAAACAGCTCATAACTTTTGTAAAGGCGTATCTGGTGACAATAAATAATCGGAGGATCTGAACAAAATCAAAACAAAGCATGAAAACCTGATTGGGGACTCTGCATAACAGAGTACATTTGAACACAACTGCTTTTATGAGGAGTACAGCATGGAAGTGTACTTGACCTTCACAGGATGGTTTTCTTTTGCTGAGCACAGGTGGTAAACTTCAAACATCACTAATACTCTTGCCTACAACATCAGCCCCATAACAATCTCACTGACACTTCTTTCCATCATTTTTAAGTGACCTTATTTCTTTTTTTAGTGCCAACTGAGAAGTTCTGGCTAATATTGAATGCTCTTGTAGATGTAGTAATATAGCTTCCAAAAGAGAAAAGGCTGTGACATAAAAGCTACACACATTTTTGCCCTGTCCTCAAACAAGTATCAATTTGAAAAGCTTTCATATGCATTCAAAAAAAATCATCTAGAGAGCAAGCTCTCCAAGGTAGAGACCTTGCCTTCATGGCTGCACATAGGACACTGCCACGGGCAGTGCTGCCATCGATAACAACATGGCTTCTGGTTGTCCTTTGTAATGCATCAAGATAGTTTGGTTATCTCAGGATCAGACTTCAGCTTTCTAGTTTCTTGACACAACAGCGGTCTTTTATCTTTTGGGGAGATAAACAAAGCAGATCCATGCAGTTTAACAGATTGACTATATCTTCACTGACACCTCGCAGCGAAATGGTCCAGTTTTCAGAACCGTCAGATACTTTCTTTTTGGAACTTCAGATACATAATCAGAATGACCCCCCCATCCCATCCCTCAGGTCCATCCAATTTGCAGGATCAAAAGTGATACCAGGACAATTTTCCCCAAGAGGAGGAACTTCCAAGGCATTTTTTGCTAAAATTTCTTTTTCCTTTACAGTACACCTTTTCCTAAATCATTCTGCATCATATGCACTGTCATCCTCCACTCCAGGGCAGACAGACTGCATGCTGTCAGTGAACGAACACTTTCCTATTTCAAGAATTCAATAATAATAATAATAAATTGTAAAAAGTATCAACATTCAACCCCAAAATTATACAGGACCTTTTAACACACCCTCCACTGAAGCAATCAAAGGAGCTATGAAGTTTGCTAGGGACTGAAAATGAACTTAACTTTCAGGTAATGAATTCAATTTACTCATAATTTTCTAGAGAAGGGAGAAAGCTTTGGGGACGATCACTGCATACAAAATAAAAATCCCAGTCACAAATGATATTTGTACTTAAGTACACACAGCTCTTCTCATTAGCAGGGTTTTGGTGAGGGTATTTCCTTTGGCACAGGCTATTCTAATGATAGGCATCACAAATTGTTTTTGCTCAGACCTCTGCATGTGCAACAGGAACTCTCACAGTCCTCACAGTTTCTTGGATACAAAAAAAGAAGAAAGTAGCCTTGATGGCAGTGACCACCGGGAAAGAAGGGTCTGGAAAAGCCAACTTCTGAACTGTGTGCTCGGCTCTGCTGTGACACCTGAGTATGTCACTTACTGCTCCGTTTTCTGCCTAGCAGGTAAGAAGCTGGGTTATGCCTCCTCCTGAGGAGACGGGATAATTAACTGATTCACTTGATATTAAGTCTCTTGAAATGTGTAGGCAAAGGAACTTATAAGTGTACAGAGCATACTGCCAAGAGAGAGGTGTCAATGCCAGAGCATTGTGTTCCCTATGACAGCACAGGCTGAAATTATTTTCTGCTGCCTACAAAGAAAATGGTGTTTTGCAGAATTTATCACTCTCTTCAGTTCTTTAGGAGCACAGCACTGCACAGCTTTGAAAACACAACAAGGTTCAGCTCCTGAACTAAAACTTAAATCATTATTATAATGCTCTTCAAAGAAATCATGTGTCCTGCTGGGTTTTACAGCTGAGAGCGAGTCTTCGCTTCTCCCTGACCCACTTTAAAACTCTGTCCTTCTAGCTTATTCACATAAAAGGCTTCAGAAACAAACTGTGAATGGAGGTCACAATGAAAAAGCAGTTGACCTGTTTGTTTCTAAAGGACCCGCTGCCTCATCTCAATTTCAGACCTTCCAGGTGGACCAGCATTTGCTTTCAGCAAGAAGTAACAATTCAGACACTTCCCCTGAACTTGTCCCTTGTCTTCTCGTCCTCCTAGTGGCATCTTGCCCCTTGACCTCATCTCTCCTTTCATGTACCTGGTGACTGGGGAGCTGCTTTCCCTGGGCACAGGAATGAGATTTTGTGGACATCAACTCCTCCAGGGCCCGTGTGTGCCTGATGCACATGCCCTTGCAGGGCGAGCAAGGGATTTTGGACACTTCTGAAGAATCAAGCCCAGGTAATCCTGACTCACTGAAATGAATTCCATTTCCAGAGCTAGGTCCCTGTTACACAGGTTTTGTTGTTCTCTTTTGGCGCGAGTTGCCTGGTTTCCAGTGGCTTGCTGCAGAATCCGCTCTTCCCAGAGGGCAGGATGGCTTCTGCAGGCTTTCACAAAGGGGCTGCAGAGTTTGCAGATACCATTAAAGTCTCATGGGTGGAGTGATGTATAGCTCAAATAAACTAGAGATAAAGCAGATGGAGGAGGCATGGAAGGGACCTAATAAAGCTTCCACCATATAAATGCAATATAAATACAGATTTTTTTATCGGAAGTCAACCAGGGACTTCATTATTGACATGTATTGCTTTATTAACCCACTTTTATTACAGCTTTTATAATATTTGGACATCCTGTACCTGATGGATAAATGCCTGCAATGAACTAGTTATCTTCAGATGTTGTTTTTTACTTGAGCTGGCCCACATGAGGTTTAAAGGTCCGTTACAATCTACTGTAAGTTGACTTATGCATAAAAAGTCACAGACTTTCATAACCAAAAAGAAGTCCCTCAGCTCCTGCTTCTCTTCCTTCCCTCCTGCTCCTCAGGAACACTCTACCAGGAACCCTCTGAATGCGTCACAAAAAGGTCATTTATTTCCATAGTCCCTGTCATCATGTGCAACTATTCCATCAATATGCAATGCTACAGCACTTGTAAAAATTAAAGTAAACCCAAGCCATCTCAACAGTCTTTTTTTCCCCCCTCCTTCCTTTTCTTCCTTCCCTGCAGCCTTTTTTCATAGCTTGTTAGCATGTTTGCAGGCAACTTGAAGCAAGCTTTGAAGGGCAGACCTGCTGCTAGAGCCCAGCGCTAGGACTCTTTGATGCTAATCCCAGCTTTGCATGTGTGTGACATTACTGCAGCCAGCTTGCTGCTCTAGTCACTGGGCAGGCGCTTTTATTAAGGGGATGACAGCAACAATACTGCTCTGATTAGTACAGCTTACAGCTTTGCTCTCTGTTCACATGAGAAGCATTAACAGAGAAAGAGAGAGGAAGGCCAGCAGGGTGTGGGGGGATCAATTTTACTGTGCTCTTTGTGAGCCATGAGACTGATAATTTTGGCAATCAGGGATGGCAGACTGAGACTGGCCTATGCCACAGCCCTCTTCTAATGTGTATTACCCAACTGCTAAGTAACTTTAACATTAGACTCAGCAAACCTTCAGTCGAGGATAAATATCTACAGTTCACTTAAATAAACAGTTTGTGCTAACATAGATCTATTATTTCTAGCTTGGCTCAGGAAGATTAGACCCCTCTGCATTGTGCATTGGTTACTGTATTTAGGGCTCTGCCTAGTTCAGGGGATTTTCAGTTTGTTGTTCAGACAAAGCTTGGGTTCAGCAGTGGGAACCCATCAGAGGAGTTTCTGAGGACAGACAGTGCTTGAGACTAACTATTGTCAGTCAGTATGTACAATTTAGTAAGCAGGAAGGCCTCCAAATAAGAGAATTAACAGCTGCATACGGGCTTTGTACTCTAGCTACTAGCTGGCAACAAAATTGTGCTGCTTCTGATGCAATAAGCTTTAATCCTGTTACATTATCGACACTGTACATTTCCTGGTTTAAACATTCCCAGTAGATAAAATGTCCTTGAAAACTCATTGTCCCTTTAATTCCCAACAATTCTACTTAAAAATATAATCCTAAATATCACATTAACCAACAGCATCCTTCATCCACTCTGGGACTCCTTTTCTCTTTGATATCTACTTCTTCATCATAAGTAACTTAACTAGCCTCAGTAGTGCTATAATGATACCAGTGCAATGCTGCCAAACTTGGATGGATCATCCTGAAACTACATATCCTGATATCCAAGGAGACAGCTAAAAAAGAAACGCTCGGGGAAAAGAAAAAAATCTCTCAGAATAGCAGTAAAACAGAGCACAATACAAGTTGTCATATGCCTTAGTCTGATTACAAACGGAGACTGGTTATGAACAACTCCTAAAAGAGTAATTTCATTTTAAGATTTTAAGTTCATGCAAAGGTTTGAGTTCAGTCACACAATCAGCCTCCTGCAGTTTAACAACTTACTGAATGCCAGCTGAGCCACAGTAACTCACTGCACATATGTTCTCAGCCACTGGAAGCACAAGGTCACATGCTAGGGAAGTTAACACATTTTACCTCACAGTTGCAGCATGTGTACAGACATGAGTGTGGCTCAGGTGACATGTCGGAGTTTGCAAGCTGCAACAGTTCATGGATGAACTTACACATGTCCACCTGAGAGCTGCCTGCAACAAAAGTCACAGCTACCCCCCAGCACTACAGGTTCCCCTAGCAACTCTTGAACAGCCCCGTCCAGAGTCCCCAATTTTTATGTTTGCTAAGCACATCGCTGCTAACAGGATGGTTATCCTGTTGCAAAGAAAACAAAGAATTGAAGTAGAAAGGACAATGCCTAGAAATTAAATTTTATGATAAGGAAAGCTATATAAAAATAGAAAATGGTTTTACATTTCCATAAATATTAAGCCACAGCATATTCAGAAGAGGAAGGTAAAATCTGGGAACCTTTTGAAAACTCCTTGTCTCTCAGAGCCCAGAGGCAGGGCCCCTCCTTCAGACAGGATGTGATCAAGTTGGGAATGTCACGTTAAGGCCAAACTGTGTGCCCTTCTGAATGGTCAGGCCTAAGTTGTCTTATCTTGGGCCAGGTTTTGCTAGAAAAGGATTCACAGGAGATGGACTGAAAGAAGTTAATTTTTGCAATTGGTATCTATTCCATGAGGCAACATGGCTCTGAGCTGTGCAGTACTCAAAAGCAGCGCCAGAGTTGAATTTTCCAGTGTGAGCCACCAAGCCCCTTCTTGTAATAGAGCCTCCTTGGCTCACATGAACAATCTCTCAAATTATGAGTCAGGGATTCAGCTCTCATGCCAGCAGTTCTCCTCGCATGTTTTGTCTCCTTCTCAAGATCTGCAATTCTGTTGATTCTCAGCTATTGCACTAAGTCTTGTGCGCAAGTGTAAAATCATAACTGGCTCAGCTCAGAGGATGGATCATAACCTAGGAAGCAGATCCCCATGGCTTTAGTCTTTGCACCTCTAGCATTATCAGCAGCAGTCAAAGAAAATTAAAAGTGATGGCATCAACATTTAGCGCGACAGGCAGCAAAAGCCAATGAGCACACAGAAGTTGGGGGCGATCTGGGTGTGGGCATTTGATACTCAAAATAATGAGGCTGGCAATTTCAAGATCATAGAATCATAGAATCCTAGAATGCCTAAGGTTGGAAGGGACCTCTAGAGGTCATCTAGTCCAACCCCCCTGCA